>CAJVQA010006475.1:0-14853 GCA_910591915.1 Cetraspora pellucida | reverse complement strand
CACCAATTAGATGTTCATGTATTGTCACATGTTATTTAGCCAATCAAATAGTAAGGTTTAAAAGAATAAATCAAGGCCAAAATGAATTTAAAATTCAGAATATACGTATTAAATGTTTCTGTGAAGTGAGTAACATAACATTATTCTGTTTATTTATTACTGTATCAACAGTTAACTAATGACGAACTTACTTCTAATATTATTACTGTATTATATTATCTATAAGAACTTTCGTATTATCTAAACTACGAAGTATGTAGATCTCGGAAATGATCGTCGGGCACGTAATTGCCTAATTTTTCTGCTACTAAAATTACAGTTTAAAAATAAATGGCAACCGAAAAATCAGTTTTACTCTCCTATCTCCTTAACAGTGAACTTGAAAGTAATATAACTCTTAAACAATTAACGAATTTGTTTCCTAATTCTTATAAGTGAATATATTACTTATTTTTTGTAGGACGCGTAATAAGAAAAATATTAATAATATTAATAACCTTATTAGAAACAATAAACATATTAAACATTATATAAAGAGTATCAGACTGAGAGAAGTGCAACGAGGTAATCAGTTCATCAAAATACGATAGAAGAATGTAAAAAAACTTGACTTTTGAAAAGTTTGTACTTTTCAAGACAAGGATACATTAGATGAAACACCAAATGAGATATGACAACCAATGAAATGAAATTCATAATTGATTTTTTTTTTTAACTTAGGATATTTTTATTAATTAGTCGAATGATCAGTTGACCTTAAATCAAGCAATTGAAATGACAGATGAGATTAATGTTATGGAGATGGAATGTAATGAATTGTTTCAGGATATTCTGTTATCCTCAATGAATGTTTATGGGGATAATGGTCTAATAATAATTTTTCTAAAATCAAAAAAATAAATGAGGACAAGAGTGATTTGAGATATGGTAGAGTTGGACCAAAAGGACTTAATGAAATCGATATTATCGATGATTTGAAGGTTTTTTCTCCCTTTTTTTCAGCATTCTAATTTTTTTTTTTAAAAAAAAACTATTTCATAACCGTATACTTTATTTTAGAAATTGATATCGTTTTGTAAAAACTTTTTAACCTAATCATCATTGTAATTTGTAAAAAGATTTTCTGTGATAGATAATTTTTTAATTATAGATATTTTATACAAGACTGGTGATTATAAAAAAGTATGATAATAAAAAAAAAAATTATTTTGTAGAATCATATTAATACCGTATTATCGTGTAATAACATGCAGGGGAATTTTGGCCTAAATTATCATTAAAATCATCTATATTAAATATGAAACTAATCAAAAATATTATGCATTGATTAATTGTTTGGAATATGCTGACTATATTAAAAATATGAATACTGGGTTTAGTATTTGTTTAGTGTTTAATATTCAATTATTTAATTTAGAACCATTTATATATACTTTACATTGAATCAAAAGCATTAATTAAACAACCATTTACAGTAGTTTCTATTTATAAAGCTACCGTATCACGAAATAACGTATTCCTGAGCATGGTTTTCGTACATTATTTCAGATTATCAATATTGCATGTATTATTTCGAAATAAAGGGTTAAAGTTTTGAACTAGGTATGCATGTATCAATTTCATAATACATGTTATACAAGTGCACGTTATTTCAAGAAGTTATTTAAGGAATATAATTTCTGAAATAGCGGAATAGTTATTATTTATTTCGCGGCTAAAGGGTAGTAATGTTCGAATAGATGAAAAAGGTTGGTTGGCTCGTTTTGTAATAAAAACGGACGTCGTTAAAACTGTCATACAATTTTAGCACCGATTGACTAAATGATTATACAAATATTCATGTTAAGTGCAATATACTGTAGTATTATTTACAAATAGAAGTTGTACTCCATTTCAGTAATTACTTTTTTGGCTTATAGACATGACATAAAGAACTGGCTTTTAAATGCTTTCTTAAAGTTGTGTTTACATCACACGAATAAAAAAACTTGACATTTATTAGTCGATTTTTTCGCATCTCCAAATTACAGTCGTTACAGTCCACTTTTTTTACTTCGCTATTAAAAACTATTTAAATATCCTAAACTTAATTATAATATGCATATTTTGTCAAACATAAATGGGAAAGTTCTTTAAATAATTGTATTGTACACATATTATACGTATGGGGCCTAGGACTTAAAAAGTTTATGGTGCATTAGTGACTAAGGAGTGAGGGATTGTTTAAATATTTGTGAGTGGATTCAAAAGGTAGTTTCGCGATAACTTCGCCGATTCAATAGACAACATTATTAATAAAGAAGCGTTGTCATCAGGAACCAGATTATTTACATCAGAATGCAATTATGGGAAAGCAGCTTAGAACAAATTTCCACGAGCATCTTGATCACGTTCAATGGCCTCAAATAGTGCCTATATCGACAAAAAATCAGTTATGAAATAAAGCTGTAAAGTAATAATTTATTATAGAATAAATACCTTGAAATTTCCAGCTCCAAAACCTTGATGATTATGACGTTGAATGATTTCAATGAACAAAGTGGGACGATCTTGCAATGGCTTAGTAAATATCTGTTAAAGTTGAGTGGATTATTATCCCAGTTAGTTAATAGCATTTTTCACCATTTCATTATTGAAAATATATGATACCTGAAGAAGATAGCCTTCTTCATCATAGTCGATCAATATATGTAATTTTTGTAAAAGGTCAATATCTTCAAGTATTTTAACATTAGATGTAGAAAGGCGTGAACGAAGGTCATCATAGTAAGTAGCAGGAATTGTAAGAAACTCCAAGCCACGTGATCTGAGATTCGTTACACTAGTAATTATACTAAAAAAAACATTAACAGAAGTAACGTTAAGTGGTTTAATGTCTTTGGTTTTGCTGAACCGAAAAATCCCAATATAGACCCGAACTGAAAAACCCAAAGATCTACCCGAAAGATCCGGAACGGGAACCGAAAGCAATACAAAATTGAACCAAACTAGTCGGTCCAGGTTCGAACCCCGGCTTCAGTTCGAGTCTGTGGAACACTACACAAGGGAATAACAAACTTACTCGTTTGTTCTTAATGCCATATGTTGAACACCTGCACTGCCTGATTACAAAAATAAGTAAATTAATATCAAATTTAAGAATTTTAATCTAGTAAATAAAGTACATACCATAATATTCAACAAATTCTTGAATTTGTGACTTTTTACGGCCTATTGCAGGTTCGTTTATTGGCATTTTAATTCTTTCATCATAATCAGCCATTACTACTGAGCGCAAAGAAGAATATTCGGTATGGATTTGTTTATCATCAACTGACCAGAAGCGATGAAAATTGAAAATTTTTTCATACCTATTATATGAAAAAAAAAACGATTATAAATCAAAAGAAACTTTAACAATAATAAATAACTATAAAAGTATAAAATTAAAATGCTCACATTTCACAAATTTGCTCCATCTCTAAATCCGGTTGATTACCGACAACATGATCCAAGTATAGTAAATGTGTAGGTTTCAACGTTACTTCTAATGGATCCTCGAAAGTTGTCGATTTAAAATTTGGTAGAAAAGCACCATGGTAATTTGTCCTTTCAACAAAAGTATGGACGGTATCACCATAAGTGCCAACTGTAGCCATTACGACAACTCCATTTTCATCTTTTTCCTCCCATGGTTCTTTAATCGATTTTCCACCTCTTTGTATTGCATTATTCCACAGACTACGAGCGTCATCAACAGTAAATGCAACGTCTTTAACGCCATCACCATGAGTACTTTGATGATCACTCATCAATTTATCGTTCGGATTAAGGGGTGATTGGAATACAAAGGTGATTGATCCTTGACGAACTGCGTGAGAAACGATATCCCGACTTCCTGTTTCCAAGCCTTGATAACCAATGTGTTTAAAACCCAGGCGGGTACAATAATAAGAGGCAGCTTATAACAAATAAATGAAAAATTTAGATTAAAAATTAAATAGATTAATTAAATGAAAATAGAAATAATACCTTGCTTAGCGTTTCCTACCCAAAACTTTACATGATCTAATAAAATTATGATAAAATTAAAAAAGAATTAGAATTACATTGAATAACTAACTAAAAGGAAAATCAACTTTTTAGAAATTACCAAAGCCCAAATAGTTTGCGGAATCAAGTTTAGGTCCTTTATCAGTATAAGTAGTCATGGTAATTAAAAAAAGTATTTAAATGATCTATTTGAATTTAGGTTGTTTTAATTAAAAGTATTCGAATGATCTATTGAATTTGAAACGATTTTTATATATATTTTTAGCTGCGGTGTGATCTACGACAAATTATAACGTCAATAACGTCAATATTTAGAAAATATTAAAATTTTTATGACATAATTGGGTAAACATCGTGGGAAAATTTATGGTCAAATGATCTTATATTATTAATCGACGATAATAGGATTGGCCATCCATTCAGCAATATGTATACGTAAATTTGTGCTTATTATCCGCTGCGAGTAACATATTCCTATTTAAGTCGACAATCATCAATTTATACGTATAATTAAAATTAACACAATGTGCATATTTTTGAATTGAAGTCTTTGTTTTATTAGCTGTACAAGTAATGATGATTATGTCGTGACTAAGTTGTCGCCCGACTAAAAGTTGCACTTGATGAAATTGTCCCCTGAAATTGGTCATGCAACGCAATTTTTGGGCATCAACTGCAGTCACCACAAATATACATGGTTTCTCTAAATTATTTTCTTTTCAACTTTTATTCATCTATTCAAAATTATTTCTCTTTAACTTTACAGAGACTTGAAAGTTTTTATAAAATATTATAGGTCGAGTTAATATGTATCGGGTAAATATCAGAATACACAACTCTCAATATATACCCGATATGCTAACTATAGATTCGCAAGATATTAGTAGTAAATCTGCAGTATAACGCAATATAATGGTAAAATATCGTAAGTCAGGTAATATTGATGTACGTATTATCAATTAAATATCAACATTCACTTATATTAAAAGTAAATTTTTGAGAATGCTGATATTTAATCGATATACGTTAATATTTCTGGCTCCCGATATTTTACCGTTATATTTGGAGAATAGGAAAGTAAGTGGTTTCCTTAGTCTATTCCCTATTTAGTGGATCTACAGTGGCATATCAGTAGGATTCTGCAAATGTTGGCATGTGCCCTTTTAAAGCATAGTACCAGACACGGCATGGGCACTATGTTTTAATAGTACGTGTGCAGAACTCTACATATCGGAGTTCTTATGTTGATATTTGCCCGATATTTACTAATTCGACCTGTGCATAGTTACAATAAAATTATTACCAAAAGGATAATAATTTTATTTTACGTATACGTACGTAGAATATAACATCAAAAATAAAGTTATTAAAAAATTTTGACAATATGTATGCCTTAAATTATAATATTAAAGCCATTTTTATTATGTATGTAATATAGTAACATTTCGTAACATTAAAAGATTCTGTAAAGAACTTTCATTTATCCAACAACCATTCACAAGTTTCTAATAAGAGTTTCATTTCGTTTTCTCTCGCAAATTTTTCAATGCTAACGATAACACTTATAAGCTCCTCTCTATTAACGGTTTGTTTATATTTTCCACCACAATCACATTCTTGACAAAAATCTTTCTGTTGAGGCAGATTACATTTGGAACAATAAAGGTCTTGATCTTGGTAGCTTTCAACTTGATTATTTATAGCTTCTAATAAACTACATTCTAATTGTTCTGATCGAAATTCTTCATCACAATTGACACATTTTGGTAACGTAACGTCTACAGGCTGTACAAGACCACAGCTACATTCGATTTTACCGACTTTTCTTTGATCATTCAACTTGAATCTAGCCTCCTCAGAATATGAACTCACTTTTAATAATCTACAACAGTTCTGCTTAAGTATCCGTGTTTCGGTTTCGCCTAATGAACTTTGAAAAATTGCACAAATCACATTTGTGAATATTAAGCCTCCATTGCAGTCTTCTTGTGCCTCTTCTACTTTGTCATAAATCTTTTTTTCCAATTGCTGCCGTATCGCCTTAAAATTAATTGATCCCATCATGCTTACTCTGCAAATTTCAATAAATTCTTTAACCAAGTCATCAAAAATTTCATGTAAGGTCTGCGGAAGGCATTCCTTAATCTTCCAATGATTCTCAAGCTGGTCTTCAGCGTGACATAATGTACCACAAAAATTATTTGGATCTAACCAAATCATATTGATCCAAGTTCTTTTACAAATAATCTTCAATGTTTGAAATATTGGTTTTTGTTTGATATATCTCAAGATAAAATCTCGATATTGATTAGCAACACTTAATTCATTCTTATTCGTTGCTATTATTACCTTGTAAAGGTTACTATAAACGATTTCAACACCAGAGTTTCTAAATTCGGCAATAAGTTGCATTACCTAAAAGAATTGTTATTGAATATTATAATCACCAAACAAATATGTTAATTAAGTGTATCATGATACCTACCACTTTGCCCATCAAAGTATGTATAACTCCATAAATATTGTGATCATAGAAATTTGAATTAACTGTACTAAGCCAAATTTGTAAATTACGAATAAGGATACTTGCGATTCCGTTCATTGGATTGGACGCCTCGGTATACCAATCTTTAACCAATGATTTAAGTACTGAAAATGTAGCCAAAGGCATCTCGTCCCCGAAAAGTTGTATTGTCCCTTCACTTTGATTGATCCATGATGATTCTATAATAGTGTTCACAATCAAATCATCTAGTTGAATTTCGAAACATATATTCTTGTGTATTCCCGGTGTGTTGACAAATCTGCAATTTTCAACTTCATCTGAGAGATGCAAATATTCAAAAAATTCATCTTGTTCACGTCCTCCATGATCTGGTTTGCGATAAGGTGACCACCAAAGAACGATGTCATTTTTAATTAATCTCCTAGCAAATAACACATCCGAAATGAAAATGGAACTGTCATGATTAAGGTTACAGAAAGGTATCCTTGCGTATCTTGCCTTTTTAAGTCGTTGCGTGATTATTTGTCCAACGATAAGATATTTCGTTATCATGCGTGAAAAAGCATATCGTTGCCAATCCAATGAAGGCAAGTTATCATTCTCATTTAAGTTTATATACATAGAAGGAAACTCTAAAATGGCTTTAACCCCTTCCTCGATTAGGTTACAAAATGTATATGATGATTGAACTACCAAAATAGTTGGCCCGTGTCTTCCTTCTTTATATTCCTTAATTTCTTTGGATAATTTTTTCGCAAATGTTTTTTTATCATCTCTGATGTGCGTAGACACTTCAAAATCGAGTTCTTTATGATAATGAAATACCTCACTATCATATCGAGGGTCATTTATCATCCTTTCCAAGATATTGGCATAAGCATTAGGTAAATGTGGCAAATGTGATTTGACTTTGCTTTTTTCTACCAAAAAAATATGTGCTTTGTTGCGTGCTGTAGAAAATAATCCATAAAGATGACGGTCACCCGACATGATATGGCATAAATATAAATAATTAACCGAATACTCTTCTAAGTATGGTGTTTTATGAAAGACCTCCGTTCTTATAATATCCTGTAAATCCATGCCCTTTCGAGGCGCTGTTTTAAAAATGCCAGATTTTACGCTGTCTTTGCTGATAATACATCCAATTTCTATTAACGCTCGATCCAATGATGTGATTCGAGTCTCATAAACACCTTCAACAAGAGGATCGTTAAAGACATTTAGTAGTAATTTTTGATTCTGCTGATAGATAGGCTCTGGCATTATCACTTCAAATAAATTATATCGTTCATGTGTCCCTGGCAACGTTCGACTTACTTTAGAAATACTTGCTTTACCATCAACAATTTTCTCTACTTCATCCGGAAAATTTTGTAGTTTATAATTAATGTAAAACTTTTTGGGGATAGTGAGACGAATTGCATGCGTCGCACAACCTATTAGAACCCACATACGGAATTCACCTGGAGTGTCTGTATTAATTATTTGTAGAATCTCCCAACGATTTTTTTGACCACAAAAGTTTTCAAGAGTAGACTTTTTAGCCGAATTTTTGTCTTTCTTCTTTTTTGTACTTACAACAGTTTCTTGACTCTTGTCTTCATCAACTTTTTGACGTTTTGAAGATGAATTATCAGCTATCTCTGTATTGTCATTGCCATCATCATGTTGCGACTCGTCAAGTACCATCATTTCTTCCTCTTGATTTGGCTCGTCGGAATACGATTTCTCAATCGGTCTCTTTTTGTAGTTTGGTATAGACACATTTGACACATTTGAATTAGATATTCCATAATCTTCGATATCATCAATATCATTTGACGGACCATTACGTGAGGATACAGTATCAATATTATCAGTGTCTTGTAATTCATCATTTTCGTAATTAATGTCATCCACAACCATACTATCATCTGTTCTTGTTCGTTGAAACATATCAGTGATGCGCCTTTGCCGATTTTTATCGCCGTTCATTGCCAATTTTTTGCGAAGCCAATCAGGGTGCTTTAACCGCGGAATAGGATTTTCAACGTTCTGCGCTGTTGCGGGAATCGTAATAAGCTTTTGAATAGCAGATCCGAGGCGTTCATAATAATAAGTCCAATCTAAGATATTACGAATGTCAAAATTATCCATTTTAGGATCCTTAAGCCATTTCCGTAAATAATGTCTCTTTACACTTTCCTCAGTTGAAAATATCGCTATTGGAATCACTCGTTCGCTTATTGCTTCTCCTAAAGGTTTGGCTGATATAATAAAATGGCATGTCAATTTATTGCCTTTGACCATATCCGTACCCAGGAATTCTGCTAAACGTTTAGCGGCAGTAATAGATGTAGATTTTTGTTCACCATAATCTTCCAGGGCACGTGACATCCCTCGCTTTTCGCTAATACTATCTATCAACTCTTCATCAGAAAGAGTGGCACCCTTTTGTTCAAGCACATCCAAAAAAGCGTTTGCAACTTTTCCAACTTCAGCATAACAATCATTTAAAGTTTTCCCTCGGAGAAAAACTTGAAATATAACTTCTTGAAAATTTTTCAAAAGTTTGAGCTCACCACGCCGTTTCACTTCAAATCCTTTTAATTCTTGTAATGTGCCATCATGTGCGAACACAGCATAACGTTTCTTCAAAAGTTTATTCTCTTCTAAGGAAGAGGGTAGTATCATCGCTCTATATGGACCATCAACCTCAAAAAATATACTGTTCTCTTTTCCAATCTCATATTCATTTGTTATCTTAGATAGTCTTTGATATTGATCATTGGAGAATTCTTGATGAATCAAATAATTCAACATTGTGCAAGGATATGATACGGAAAACTGTTTTCCAGAAGATAATTTAAATGTAACATTTTCTGGAAACATTGAAGGAAGAATACACCAAATTCCATCTGTATCAAGTTCGAGAGGCCTTCCAATTTTTTCAATTAATTGTCTAGCCGTCTGAATAATTTTTGCACCTGTATCACATACTATCCCAGCCATTTCCATTGAATACCATCGAGAGCCTTTACGCATAACATAACCATAAAAAGAATTAAGGAGACATTTGTGAGCAAGCTGTAAAGAGTCATATAAAATTATCATTTTTTTAGCCTCTTCAATCTTTACAAGGTCTTCGCATTTTGTTGCTTCCGCTAACTTCTTTTTCCATTCTTTAACGTCACTCTTGTATTTATATCTCCGATCACGAAAACTCAAAACTGTATTAACATAAAATGGGTTTTCACGTTGACAAACTATGGCTTCTCGTTGTTCCACCTCTGTCTCTTTTTTTCTTTTATATACAGTCTGACAATAATCACCAAGACGTTTCTTCAAAATTGCTGTTTGTTCTTCTAGACTTAAGAGGTAATAAGAACGTCCTTTGTCCCCCGGATTTTTTCCGGGAAATATTTCAGACATTAGTTGTTTTTTGATCATTTTATATTCATTTGTCTTTGCAGGATAAAAATCACCCCGCCATGACCATGTCATTCTTCTATCACATTTTTTTCCAGGAACATTATAATCACATCTAAGACACACATCATCAGTGACAATAGAATCAGGTTGAAGTCGATTGGTGAGAATTATATTTGGATACATGGCAGCAACATCTAAATGATAAATTAGAGGCGTTTGTTCGAGCGGTTGCTCTCCTTGTTTAAGATATTCGAGAGCGGATACAATTTGCGATCGGACCTTTGTATTTTTATACAACTGTTTTATTAAATTGGATTTAATAAGTATGAAAAGTAAAAAAAAATTTATTATTACCTCATCATAATTCGTGATATCTGCTAATTTCTCATCTACAATCTGTTTTCGAGTCTATAAATATATATATCATATATAATAATTAATAGTGTAAATATTGATGCGTTATGGAGAAAAACTCGTGTAAACTAGAATTACTTGATCCTGCATACTAAAAGCAGATTCAGTATTTCTTTTCATTTCCTTGAATGTTTCCCAAATTGCAAACTTCAAAGCAACATCTATATTATCGATTAGCTAATATAACGAAAAATAATATCAATATTGTTTTATAATTACATTTTCATTTACAAACGCTTATAATAACCTGTTGGATAGCTGCACGATCAATATCGAAACTGACTGGTATATCCGACCGAAAAACACCTGCTTCTAACGCATCAACATGGCCGCCAATATACGTTTCATCTTGGAGAAGATGGTCTTTAAAAAACACTTCATCATTTTCTTCATGTTTATTTGGCATGATGATGTTGGCACTGTATGCTTCCACCTATAACAACATTATATTTAATTATACCTTGTTTAATTTCAAACTTCATTGTACAAATGATTTATAAAATTTGAAATGGACTTGAACCATTAATAATGCTTCACACAGAGTTCCGGTTCCTTTTCGCAATATATCATCCGGATTTAATGGGATAATATTACAAAGTGAAAAAATAAACGGATGGATATATTCAATGTATAGATAATACGTCGCTACTGCATCAGAAACAGAATATCGTGCCAAAGTGTGTGGTTTCTCATACGCAAACCTATAATTAAAAACTGTTAAAAAATAATTTAAATGGACGTTATATTTTTTTCTTTTAAGCATATTTACTTGGTCATAACTTCCGGATCTAGTTCATCAGGATTATAACCCAATTTAGCATGAGTAACACTCTTTAAACCTTGGCTACCAACAGGAAGATAGCTGTCTCTTTTCACCCAATGTAAACAATCCATATGTAAACAATGCTTGCTTACATACTCATCATTCATATTTTTTTTAAAGCCTATTTCCTATTAAATAAAATAACATCATTAAAGAAGAAAAAGAAAAAACCAAACTAATATTTAAATTTTTCCTTTTAGCCTTATTTACTTTATGCATATTGATACCATATTTCGAAGCTCTGTCTTCAACATAAGGCCAATCAAAATAATCACCATTATATGTTACAATTATGGTTGGTTTTTGTTCTTGGATATGTTTAAAAAAACGCTCGATCAACGCTCTCTAATTATAGTAAACACAACAGTGTAAATATAATGTCTATATTCATAGCTGAATAAGCTTAAAGATTTATAATTTTGTCCTTTAACCTTTAACCAACTCAAGTTTTATTATGAATATAAAAAAACTTTAACAACTTATATATGCATAAGTGTATTTCAACTTACCTCACTCGGTTCATTAAATATTTTAAAAAATCCTTTGTATTGAGTGGATGGTGAATATTCGATTTCTTCAATATCTTCAGAAACGATATCACGATTAACGATAAGAAATCCCTAACAATTATGTAACATATAATAATTTTCTAGATATAAATTCGATAAAAATCCAGGTCACTAAATAGTAAAGTACCATGCCATTTATCATGTAAGAAATCATCATTATGGGGTCATTCTCGGAGTCAGGAAATTTGAGAGGTTTTTTTGTGGTTTCAATATCATATGCGAGAATAACTGGATCTCCACGTTGTTTTATATCTTCGCGATGATGCATTTTAATCTGCGCCCCATTATCTTGGGGAAAAGCCGTGATAGTATACCACTGACCAACTCTATAGCCTTTTAAATAGGAAGCTTTATTTAAGCAAATAAATCCAAACAATAAACACGAAATAAAATATCATGAACATTACCAAGGTCTATAGCAGCCCGTTGATAATAAGGTATATCATATTCACGAAGATCAATAATATCGTCCAATATTTTATCTTTCTGACCGGTTTCTGAATATTTATTGCCATAATCACTATAATATCAAAGTTATAAATGTTAAAATACTAAATATCACATTAATGCATTAACGATTTTACCTTGTATTATTTCCATATATATTTACAACATTTAAATTTTTACGGTTCTCGTTTACGATACGAAAAAGTTGATTCCGCACTGTCACTAATTCTATGACGTTCCAAAACTCGAGTTTGATATAAATTTGTTCCCCATTTATTAAATGATTTGCCTAGGCAAATAGAATTTATTTCAATCATATGCGCAAAGATAACTGAAATAAAATTTGAGATAATAATACTTTTTTTAAATCTTGCTTGACTACATATGATACTTTGTATATATATTGGTCATATTTTCTTCCTAAATACTCTCCAACGGTATGTTCCGCTCCGGACTATTTAACCCATTGAAATTAGGTATTATAAATATATTAACAACTAAACAATTTTTAAATACATTGCTCACCTGACATTGCACATAAAAATATGGATAATAGTATATAGTACATCTAAAGTATGAATCTATTCCAGTTTGAGGCTCTATAAAAAAAAGATCGAATGCTGTCCTACCGGAAGAATGTTGTTGGCTGGGTACAATAGTCTACGATTTTTGGCGTTAAATACAATAATTTACTATAAACATTAAAGGTTTGCTTAAGATTCGATAATAAAAAAAAAAAAAAAAGAGCCTACTAACACCGCTCATATTAATGAGCCACCCCAAACGCGGAGGACCATTATCGTATTTTTTGAAGCCAAGCTTATCAAGGATATTAGTTTCTTCTACGCTTTGTAATGTTTTTTTTTTTTCTCTAGTATAATTTGTGACTTGCCGTGCTCTAAACATTTTACGATATAGAGTTGAATTAAGACGCGTTTCAATTTTGTGAAACAATTGATTTTTGCACTAACGCTAACATTCAATATTACACGAGATAGTGCAATTGGCAAAAATTCCAAGACGATCCTTCCGAAATTACTTTCCGACCCCGAGATCATATGAGGTGTCTCGTATTACAGTTGTTTTCTACCGAATGAATATTTGTTAGGCCATGCAAACTTAATAAATCAGTTCTCATAACCGCCCGGGTCAAAATTTACAAAACTCAAAAAAATCTATAAAAAATTTTGTTTTTTTATACATAACCTTTTTTGAAAATAAAATTAAAAGCCGGGTTGCCGGGTCACTTTTAAAAATTTTATGTTATGAGAACCAATTTATTAAGTTTGTATGGCCTTATTACGTATTGATAAAATTTTGATTTGGAAGTGATTAGTAACTAGTACAGGTCATCATCGTTAAGATCAACCCATTTGCATTGGTTTTAAATTATGTTGATAGTGATATTAATAAGAAACCATATTAAAGTTGATATGTATGAGAGGATTTTGATATATAAAAATTTGTCCCGTGGCTTGGGTTGATATTAACGAGGGTCACCTGTACTGATATTTCTAAAGGTGCAAATATGCAGATTTGATATTTGAAGCCATCGTAGAGAATATTCAACAATAACAAGATTTATTTTAGAAATTTGGACAATATTGCTACCTCAATCTACTATATTTACATAAAATACTTCAAGTTTACCAATTATAGAAATTGCAAATGGGGGATAAATTTGCTGGTTGCATTTTTTCAATCCTGTTCTAAGAATGAAGTTAATGGTAGTTATTAAAACTGAAAAGACTAGTGATGAGGTTTGATGGAAGTTTTGAAGAAAATGCCATAACATGCCAAAGATTATAATAAGTTTGTTATTACTGTATTGTTTTCAACTAACCAATAATCGGTATGTTTTATCTTAATCATTTTATTTATCTTAATTTAAGATTTATTGTTAATCGTCTTCTTGATCCTTACTTAATGGAAGCAATTCGTCTTTATGATTGTGGTGATGCCACATTCAAAGACATTGATACTGCCATGAAGTTGGGGTTGGTATGCCAATGGGATCTTTTGAATTATTTGATACGTAAATATTTTTATTACAGTATTTATATAAAATTATCATAATTATTCAAGAGATTATCTTAATGTACATTTGAAGTTAGTGCTGTTTTTTATTTACTTTTAAAAAATCCGAATAATCTTATGAACCAATTTACTTAAGTTGCTCAAAACGATTAGAATTTATTAACATAACTAACTTTATACTATAATGAATGTAAATATCGAAATGGCCAGACAAAATCGTTTAATAAACCTTATGTTTTGTGTCAACCAAATTTTAGTTTATTAATATTGCCGTTGTATTGTAAGCAAAATTGGTATATTTATTATATTAAATTTTATTTTCTGTTTGAAGCCTAAGAAATAGTCATAAAGAATAAAGCCAAAACAGCTAGTTTATAGAAAACAATTTAGTTATTAAGCAAGTTTCCAGGTTTAATCTTAAAATTACACTTGAATGGTCAGTTTTAGTATTAGGATTTTGATTTGTTGTTTTCATATTAAATTTACTATATAGTCTGACGATCGAACTCTAATACCACATGTTCAGTACATTGCCAAGTATATATGGGCTAAGTTCTGCAAAAAGGGAGGAAAATGACAAATTTTTTAAAATGAATTTTTTTACATAAATC
>CAJVQA010006474.1:0-14855 GCA_910591915.1 Cetraspora pellucida | reverse complement strand
TCATTGTACTGCACTTGGACTTTAACCACAGGGCTTTACATTTAATTACAGACTTCTTGTTCGATTACAGAAGCTAAAATCTTTCAATTTTTGCCTTTAGCCAGACTTGAACTGTTAACCTTAACTGTAGAAAATATAGGAGCTTAACTGCTAAGCTATGGAACCCACACCCTTTAATTTTAATTTTAATTTTAAGAGTATATAACTAATAAATTAATATTTTATTTGTAAGGTAAGATGACCTAGTAAAGTGATCAGGTTGTCAACCTTCAAGTGGCAGGTTCAGAGTTCAAATCCCAGTGTCAACAGAAAATTTGAAAATTCTTTCTGTGTTATAATTAACTGTTTCTTATAATTGGTTGGGATAAGATACCTATTATTCATATCACACCAATATAATTAGCAGATCACATAGTATCTGTATAACAGTTATATGACATTGTCCTTTAAACAAGGTCTGTGGTTACATAAAGGAATGCAAACCAGTACTAAGTGGTACAAACTTACAATAAGTTCTTGTAGTTATGTAAATTATAAAAACCAAATAAAAAAAGATAGAAGCCCACTTAGAAGACCTGAGTAAAAAGATAATCTAAACTTTTGATAGTGCTACTGTAAAGACTAAACTTATAAAAGAAGCTAAAACTTATGAAACTGAGCAAATATGCCAGTCTTTGAGAAGGAACTAGATAAACCAACTAGGTTGTTAGAATTTCTGAATTTTGAAAAAAAAAGCATATGTTGGCAAACATGTAAACCAGAGGTGTATAGTTTTGACCTATCTTTTTGAACTATCTGGAATGACAGCTTGGTGAAACTTGAATTTAATACCAAAATAGTAAGGATATATTGTAAAGTCAGTACTAAGGTTAGAGTAAACTCTACAAAGACATAGTGGTTTAATGGTATGCTCTAACTACCAGTATTGGTCTCAGCCATAGTGATACCAGGTCAGCTGTAAGAATAGAATATAGAAGATTCTGAAAAGTTTAGTACAAGGTCAAAAGTTCCAAAAAACTGCTTTAAAGACTTAGTGGTTATAGCATATTTTCATCAGCATCAGCTAGGATCATTGATAGACAGAGGTAGGTAGATGAATATTGAAACTAGAATGATTAAATAGGAAACCTACAAGCAGGTTTCAGGTATAAAAACTAGTATAAAACCTTCAGACAGACTACTTAAATTAGACAATAACTAAAGTTGTATGAGTGACTAGTTGTATACTCTTTTTATAATTGCTTTCTGTGATTATAATACAACTATTAGCCAAATATACTATTAATAAAATCCTAAATCACAAGTACTCACCTTAATATTTAAAAAAAAAAAATATTTTTTATTTGTTTTTTTTTAATATTAAATAAATTACAAATACATTTTATTTATTTTTATTATTGTATATAAGCAAAATAAAGATATATTTATATAATATTGTTTTATTTAGTTATATAATTTGTTATATATAAAATTTTAATTATAAGTTAAATAATTGATATAACACAAAAGCAAAACTAAAATTGTACATTTTTAAATTATTTAATTATAAAAAAAATATACAATTTTTATTTTGCTTTTATTACAATAATGACAATTTTGAATATTTTTTGAACAATATTAACAAAAATAGAACAAGAATAAAATAAACTTTTTTATAAAGATATAAGCATACTTATTTAATATTATTAATTAAATTATAAATTAATTTGTTAAATATTATTTATAAATATAGCTTTTAGAAAAAGCAATTTCTATATTTGAAATATTGCTTTAGAATGTATAAGAGTTTTTTGCTTTGATTAATTAACAAACTATAACACCATTATAAAAAATATGTTAGTAATGACAAGAATAAACAAAAGTTCTAAAGAAGATCAATCTAAAATGTGAGATAATTAGTATATTAATAAGTATGAAGAAATACAAATTTAAAAAATAATATTTCAGATAACTATCAAGTGCCAAAATTAAAAGAAAAACCAAAAGGCATTTAACAAATACTAGAAAAATACAATATCTGGTCTGCTAAAGAAGTGAATTTAGTATATAAAAGGTGTTTTAAGAAAAATAGTAGTAAGGTTAAAGAATTAGACTGTTGTGCATAATAAATTATATTATTACAGTTAGATTTCTGTAAATAACAGTTAGTATTAGAAGAAGTTATTAGTAAAAGTAGCCATATTTTTGAACAATACTTTAAGTTTTATTGCAAATATAATTTTATAAAAGATATTGAAGCTTTATAAAACAAAAACTTAAGACATTATGCAGTTATTATTATAAAGATTTGCTAAAGTAAATTTTGAAGCTCTTAATAATATTCTAATATTAATTATTTATAGATTTGTCTAAAAATCATAGAGACACTTATTATAAAAAATTGAAGAAAAGTAACTAATTGGGCTATTAATAAGTTTAAATCTGTAACAATACTATAATTTTTCTATAATTTTTTTTTTCATTAGTTTTTCAAGTATTTTCTTAATTATATGCTAATTATTATAATTAATTTAGCTATATTTAGTTTATCAGTTTATTAATTATAATTAAAATTAATTTAGCAAATATAACATAAATAGATAAGCATAATTATAACTTGTTTACTTCACCTTATAGTGTAATTTTGCTTATCAATAATGTGATTAATATATTATTAATAATTAATTTTAATTTGTAATAATTTATATTTATTTTTTATTTTTATTTTTATTTATTATTAATTATATGCCAGAATCTTTCAGATAGATTAGTAAGTCTTATAAACAAACTAAGCTTCTATTTTTAATATACTTTTATTCTTAAATTTATGTACTTTTAAAAATTATTTAAATCTGACAAGCTTTCTTTAATAAAATTTAAGTATTTTTATTAGCAAAACTATATACAAAATATTTTAAATAATAAAATCTTTACAAAATCTTATTATTACTTGTCTAAAAATATTGAGAAAATAATAAATTAGCTATAAATTAAAATAAAAAATAGCTATACAGTATATTGCTTCTTATCTGTTTTTTTTATTAATATTTTTTATTTTGTCAAATAATTGTTAATTAGTTAAATTATACTAGGCCAATTTACTTTATTAAATTATTTGCTTCAGATTTATTTCAAGTTACTTTAAATTTTTCTTTAAAATTTTTAGTACTATAATATATATAGTAAATTTTATAAACTTAAATTTTTCTATATTTAAAGTTTTATTAGCTGTTGCTAAAAATTTTAAGTCTGCAATATAGGCACTATATGAATTGTCTTACAGAATATTACTATGCAAGTCTTAATAAATTAGTCTTTTAATAAATTATTTGACCAGAAGTAATTTATAAAAATATTTTTTTAACTTATTTTAATATATGTTAGTTTAACTAAAATAGCTATAAAGTATGTCATTTTATTAATAATCTTATTAATTTACATGTTTAAGATGTACTATGCCAAACTAAATCTAATTAAAAATACAAATAAAAATTATTTTAACTAATTATAATTTTATTACAAAATAAAAAAATTAAAAAATTACATATAGACTCTAAATACTTATTTCATTTTTAAGTATAATTAACAAAATTTTTATCAAGTAAGTTAATTATCAAAGGTTTGAAAATAACTTATAAAAAAAAAACTTTAATATTAATATTAAGACTTATTTTATTCTGAAAAAGGTAATTGATTAATTAATTATTATATTGGTCAAATATGTGATCATATGAAAAATAATTATTATCAAAAATTAAAACATTTTATATGATTGTTGGATATAAACTTCTAGCATTATAAAAGTTTTATTAATATATTTATTTATTTATTTTTTTATTTTAAACAGTATTCTATCTCTTTACAATTAACTTTTTTATATAAATTATTTTTTACTTATTATTTTTTTTTGGATATTAGTATATAGTGACCTTATAATTAACCAATCAGATCATATAAAATAATCATTAAAAAAATAATAAAATTTAAAAATTTTTTAAACTATTTTTTAATTATATCTTAACAACTATTTATTCAAATTTAATAAAATTTTTTTTATTTAAATTCTACAAATTTTTAAAATTCAAATAAAAAAATTTTATTAAATTTAATAAAGTAGTTGTTGGGATATATTTAATTAAAATTTTTAAATTTTCAAAATAACTTAGAAAAAAATCTTAAATCAAAATTTTTAATAAAATTTTGATCAAATATATCTTAGCAATTACTTTATCAAATTCAATAAAAATGTTTTTATTTGTATTTTACAGATTTATAGAATTTAAATAAAAAATTTTTATCAAATTTGATTAAATAGTTATTAGGATATTATCAAAAGTAATTAATTTTTTAAATTTTAAAACTTCTATCATATTACTATATACTTGTGTCAAAATTTTTATCACAACTTTAATCAAAGATATTTCAACAACTACTTAATCAAATTTAATAAAAATTTTTTTATTTGAATTCTACAGATCTGTAGAATTCATATAAAAAACATTATCAAATTTGATCAAGTTGTTGCTAAGATACCTTTGATTAAATTATTTTTCAAAATTTAAAATATCTATTATAAAAAACTGTAACAAAATTTTTATTACAACTTTGATTGAAGATAGCTTAACAATGACTTGATTAATTTTGATAAAAATTTTTTTATTTGAATTTTATAGATCTATAGAATTCAAATAAAAAAAATTTTATTAAATTTGATCAAGTGGTCACTAAAATACCTTTGGTTAAAATTATTTTTTCAAATTTTAAAATGTTTATTATATAACATTTGTATTAAATTGTTTACAATATTTAATTGAAGATATTTTAGTAACTACTTGATCAAATTTGATGAAAATTTTTTTATTTGAATTCTACAGATCTGTAGAATTCAGATAAAAAAAATTCATGAAATTTTATCAAATAGTTATTGAGATATCTTCAATTAAAGTTATTTTTAAATTTTAAAACATCTATTATATAATACTTGTATAAAACTTTTTATTACAATTTTACTTAAAAATATCTCAACAACTATTTGATTAAATTTGATAAAATTTTTTTATTTGAATTCTACAAATCTGTAGAATTTAAATAAAAAATTTCATCAAATTTGATCAAGTCATTGTCAAGGTATCTTTAATCAAAGTTGTAATAAAAATTTAATATAGTTTTTTATAATAGATATTTTAAAATTTAAAAACATTTTAATTGAAAGTATCTCAATAACCACTTAATCAAATTTAATAAAAATTTTTTATCTGAATTCTATAGATCTGTAAAATTTAAATAAAAAAATTATTAAATTTGATTAAGTATTTGCTAAGATATTATTAATAAAAGTTTATTTTTTAAATTTTAAAATATTTATTATATAATACTTGTATTAAAATTTTTAACAAAATTTTAATTGGAGATATCTCAACAACTATATAATAAAATTTAATGAATTTTTTTATATAAATTCTATAGATCTGTAAAATTTAAATAAAAAAATTTTTATCAAATTTGATCAAATAATTACTAAGATATCTTCAATTAAAATTTTGTTAAAAATTTGATACAAATATTATATAATAAATATTTTAAAATTTGAAAAATAAACTTCTATAATGATATTTTAGCAAACATTTAATCAAATTTAATAAATTTTTTTATTTAAATTTTACAAATCTGTAGAATATAAATAAAAAAAAATTTATTGAATTTGGATATGTAGTTACTAAAATAATTTTTTTTTTTAACTCTTTAGTAGCTTTGTCAAAATCTTTTATTAAGAGAATTGCATATATAATTATATAAATATTAGCTTAATTTTTAGGTTTGATATCTTTCAGCTATTGTGTTAGTGCCCAGAGGTGATCTGCTGCACTAGAATAAGTTTACACTCACTACTAGAGGGCTATTCAGGCTAGCCTTTAAGACTGTTTTAGTAAGACCTCTTGTTATTACTAATTAATTTTCTAACTGTATTTCTTTATATGTCTTTTATGTTTTTATTTTCTGTTTTCTTTCTTTTCTTTATATCTTTCATTTTTTCTAAGTTTTTATCTCTTAATCTTAGTAAAACTTTGTGCAATACTTTGTTTTGTTGTTTTACTATTTCATTTCTGTTTCTTTTCTTTCTTGTACTAATTCCTTGGCTTTTTTCTCATTCAGATACTTTATTGCATCTTTCTTTTCAAATTTTTTTGTAAAACTTATTCCATATAATATCTACTATACTTATTAGGAAATTTCTTGTTTCTTGTGCTAAGATCAAAATATTTTGTATCTTCTTTACTAAATTTTCTTGTAGAAGACCTTTAATAAGTTTTTTCTTACTTTAATACTTTTTTCTTCTGTTTGGCTTTTGATTGCTTCTTTTAACTATATTTGAGTGATACTCTTTTTTGCTCTTCTGAAAGTATGCTTCATGCAATTGCTATTGTCAATGTTTCTGCCTTTATTCAATAGTTTTTATAAAAGAAGCATGTCAATAAATAGTTCTGGTCTTCTTCTTTTTCTTCTTTGCAAACTATATAATTTGCATCTGTATACAAGTCTGGTCATCTTATTACTAATTCTTTAAGTATAGATATTTTTTCTTGTATATATTTAAAGAGTATACTTAGTCTTTTACTTCTTATAATTGAGATGCATTTTGGTTCACTCTGATTCTTAATCTTTTTTCATAATATTACCTAGCAATGCTTACTTTTTTTTCTTTCTGGTTTTAGTTTTTTAACTGCTGATGCATAGCTTCAATTTGTATTGTTTATGATATTAAGAACTTCTTTAACAAAGTTTTGTATTAGGTTTTCTACTACTTTGTCTTCTCAAAAAAGTGTTACATTAGATCTTAAAACAGATTCTTTTATAATTTCGTTTTTATCTTGTATTTTGCTTCTCTCTTTGCTATGCTATCTGCCCTATTATTCTACTTATTGTCACTATATCTCTTTATCTTTACTAACTCTAAATCTAATTTCTTTGCTCATATTGTATTTTCTATATTTACTACAAAGTTATAATTTTTTCTTTTCATTCTTTTTTTTGTTGTTATATGTTATGTATTATTATGTATATTTGCTATAGCTGCTGCACTATCTGTGTATATTTTAACTTTGCTTTTGCTTGGTACTATAATAACTATAAACCAAATAGCTAGCAGCTCTGCCTTTGTTAAAGAAGGCCATCCTTTAGTCCCAATGGTACTTTCATCTATTAAATACTTTTCTTTATTGTTCTCTTGTACTCAACTGGCTCTCATATAATCTGGATCTTGATTTTTCTTTTTTGCTTATACTAATGATCTGTCTGTGTAAAAGATCAACTTTTCTTGCTTGGCATTATTCTCCTTAATGCACTTATATTTTTCTACTAGTAATTCTGTGAAACTATTAATAATTTTTTGTTTCTTAATTATTTTAATATCTCTGTTTTTTATACAAATCTCTTTTAAATATCTTTCAAAGCTTGAGATCTTGTAATTTTTTTCTTTTACAATAAAATCTAATATATTTGTATTAATTTTTAGTTGCCATACATCTTTTTTATTTGTGTATCTTGTAATTATTTCATAGATTTCTTGTTTTTTGTATTTTTTTTTACAACTATCATCAATACTATTGTTTTTATGTTTGCAGCCTCTGCATTTTTTTAATATTGTTTTTTGTCTTTCTGGTTAGTAAATTGCCTTTCAGTGTTTGACTTGTACTAATTTAGACATTTTAGCTACTACTCTTTCTACTAATACTTCTTCTTTCTCATAGGATAGTGTATTGTTCATAACTATCTAATCTTTTTGTCTTGCATCATCTAATAGTTCTTCTACTTGTGCTTTAATTCTTTTTTTGTTTGGAGCTGCAATTCTAAATTCTAGTTTTACTATTCTACAGCTTAGCTCTTCTATTATTTTTATTTCTAGAACTTTAAACCACTTTACTAATCTATTTTTGGCATTGCCTCTTTTTAGAAAACTTAATTGCTGCTATGTAATCATTTTGTTTTCTTCTTTGTCTATTTATTGATGCATAAACATAATACCTAACTCTTTTAATCTATGTGTAACATTTGGTGTAAAATTTCTTTCTAAAATTTTATATATTCTTGTACTTTCCTTATTAAAATTTGGGCTTTCATAATTAAAGTTCAAAACTAATTGTAGTTCTTTTGCTCTTAGCATTGTTAAATATACCAAATTGTTTTTTCATAGCTTTGTACTTACTTTCAAAATATTTTTTTGTTACATGTTTTTAGATGCTTCTATTAAATAAAAATCATCTTCTATTCTTATATTGGTTACTGCTTCTTCTGAGTCTGCTGTATTGAGTCGATTATGCAAACTAGTAATTTGCTTAAGCAGTAACTGGTTCTATAGTGAGTTAAGATTACCCAAGTTTCTGTGATACATTATGCTATTTCTTACAGATTATATAATTTTTATTTTTCTTTTTGCCAAACCAATTATCAGTATATGTATGTTGATTAGTATGTTTTTTGATAATCTTGTTGTTTGTAACATGTAAATTAACTTGGATATGATGCACATGTTGTTAATAAATAATATTTGGCTGATTGTTAGCTTTTTTGGATTTAGACCTCTCACAAATGTTCTTACTATTTCTTTAGCTCTTAACTTTATTATTAATTCTTTAAGTTTGCAATTTAGCCAAATTTCTAGAAATTGTATAATTTTATTTTCACTCTCCTTCTGAATTCACACTTTGCTATAAAAGATTGTTTTATTTTTCTTTTTTTCTTTGGTGTTCATTGTAATAAGTTTGGTTTTTTTTTCATTAATTTGTATATATTTTAAGTTAAAGAAATCTTTTGCTATTTTGATAATTTTTTCTATTTGCTTTTTACTTAATGCAACTCATGTTGTATTATCTGCATATGCTACTACAGCTTGTCTTCATCTTTCAATTTTTTGTATTGTAGTCTCTATACAATTATTGTATAAAGTGCACAATGTATAGTCTAGACTTAAGTCACTTTGGATTTTTTCTAATAATGGGTTATAAAATATTCTTCAAACTAAAGGTAAGATTACTTCATCTTGTTTAATATTATTTTTAATCTCAAAGGCTTCTGCTGTTCCTAAGTTTGTAATGATTTTTGATTGTCAATTTTCAAACAAATTTAAAATAAAAGTATTTGCTGTTTTTGGTATTTTAAGTGCCAAATTTAATGCCACTAATAATACTTAATCAAAGACCTTTTTTATATCTTAGAACACTAGTCAAAGTTCTTTTTTGTTATCTTTTACATCTTTCATTATTGCATTAATAATATATACTAGCTCTTCTGTTGATCTAGCTGGCAGTTCTGCAAAGTTTGATCCTTTTAATATATTTTTCTTACAAAATATTTGCATCAATCTTTTAGTAAATATTTTGGTTATACATTTTTGCAAGGTTTCTAGCAATGCTATTGATCTTATATTGTTTAAATTATATTGCCAATCTAAGTCTTTTGGTATTGAATAAATTTGTGACATCTTTTATTTTCTGGAAATTAACTCTATTTTAATGCATATTTCTGTTAGCTTTCTAAAGATTTTTTGTGTTTGATTGCTAGTCACCTTGATTAGCATATAGATAATTTCTAACACATTTGTAGCTTTATTATTTTTAAGTACTGATAACATTTCTAGTTATTCTTCTTCTGTGATATTCTGATTTAGCTGTTTGTATCAGATTTCATTAATTTTCTCTTTTGGTTAGTATATATTCACCCACCTGTTTTTAATCTTATAGCTTTAAAAGTTTCATATTCTGAATTGTTGCTAGAAATGCTTTTTGGTCTTTTTAAATATCTCTTGTAGATTTGTTATCAGCTTTCTATTCAAGTCCTCTAGCTCAACAAGTCTGTCTATTCTTATTTTATTTAATAGTTTGTTCAATAGACTCATTAACATTCTTTCTTGCTTGTTATTGATCATTTAATATCTTTTTTCAATGTTTTGCTCTATTTCTTTTAGCCTTTGTTTTTCTATCTCTTCTGCTCTTCTTTTATACAGAATCTTCTATCAGCCATATATATTAGAGATTATTTTTTCTGTTAATATCTCTGTAATTTTTTCTATATTGGTTTTATATTACTTGTTTATATATTCTGCTATAATATTAAAGTCTTCTATATTTTTAGAAATCAAATCTAGTTTAACATTTTTCTTCTCTAAGCTGATCTATCTTTTTAGCTATGATAATGCTTTAGTTAGCTCAAATTTTTTTGCTTTATTGTTTTCTTAGTATTTAGAACTTTTTTTTTTGGTAATGTCTTTCTTGCTACTTTTAATATACTTTTACTTATAACTTTACATATTTTATCTAAATCTTCTTTAGACTTTTCTGTATATTTCAATCTATTTTTTTTTATTCTTTGTGCTAGGTTTTATTTTTAAGCATCTTGTTTAACTCTTTTTTATATTTTTCCCAATCCTCTTTTGCTACTTTTTTATATAGAAAAATTGTTTAATATTGTTCTAACTTTTTAAGTTTTAACACTTTGTGTTATGCAGTTATATGATTTAATTCCAATCTTGCAACTGTTGCACTATGGTTACTATTTGTGCAGTTAGACATATCTTGAATCTTTGCATTGATGAGTTCACTTGCAAGCTCTTTTGTTATTCAAATTTGGTTAATTCTTATACTGGATTTTCTATTCATTCATGAAAATTCTTTATTTTTTGGATTTTCTATTCTAAAATAATCTTTAAAATTCTGATTAATTAGCTATTTTATAATTAGGTAATTTTTTTTTTTTTAAATATTAAGATGAATACTTGCGACCTAGGATTTTATTGATAGTATATTCAGCTAATGGTTGCATTACAACCACAGGGGGCAACCATGAAAAGAGTGTACAACTAGTCACTTGTACAACTTTAGTCATTGTTAATTAGGTTTTTTTTAAAAGAGCTGTATTTTAAAATGTTAGATCTATCTAGTTCTGGGTTAAAAATGTAGTTTAAATCATCTATAATTACTATTTGTGTCTAATAAGTTCTTTTAATATATCTTTCTATGATTGCTTTTTGGATTTTTCTCTGTTTTTCTTTGTTGTTAGATGGCATATATATTATTATAACTATAAGTTTCAGTTGTTTGAATATAAAGTTTGCTACTATTATATATTTATTGACTCTATCTATTTGCCCAAGATGTCTTTTTTATCTTTTTTCTACTAGTATTTCAACTCCTGAGCCTTTCTTTTTTGTTGCATTTGAATCTGACCAGAAACTTCTATATTTGTTTAGATCTTTTGCAATGAAGAAACCTTCTTTTTTGCTAATATTTGTTTCTGCCAGACCTACTATATCAATTTTATTGTCCAAAACCTATTCATATATTAATTCCATTTTGTAGTTATTACTTTTCATTTCATTAATATTATGGTATGCAATGTTTAATTCCAAGTTGCTTTTTCTAATTAACTCTATTAGTGATGCTTTTTTGTATATTAATTCTTAGTTAATAAGAACTTTTTTATTATTTTTTATTATTTCTAAAGCATCTATTCTCTCTGTACTCTGGTTTTTTGATTCAACTAGGGCACTTTTTAGGAGCTATAGGCAGAATTTACTTGCCTATTGTTCAAACTGTTAAGTTTCTTTAATATTTCTTGCAATATGTTTTGATGCTCTTTATTTTATTATATAATTAATGTTTCATCTTTTTGCTCTGTATTGTTTCTTGTTTCTTTTTTTTGGTTTTTTTTTTTTTTTATTTACTTTAGGTTTAATTGTCTTTGACTTTTCGTTATCAAAGTTATAGATAACTTGATAAAAACTTAGTCTTTTTTCTTGTTTTTATCATGATACTCTTTTGTGATTTTTTGGTCTGATTTATTTAACTCTATTTCTTCTTTTTTTAATGCTTATTTTTCTTTGTACCAAAACAACTTGTTATGATAATAAAAAGTATTTTTTTCTTCACTTTTTAGCAATCTTCTTCAGATTCAAGTATGCAAAGGCTATACTTTTTTTGTCATTATTACTATTGTTTGATATGAATAATACCTTAACTCCTAAAGATCTTAGTTGTTTTAACAAAGTTGACTCTAATGCTGTCTTGTGTTTTTTTTTTCAAGTATTTCTGAATTGAATCTTCCTGATATAATTTTACATATTGATCCTTTTTTAAAATACACTAACTAGCTTGATGCTAGTGAGTTTATTCTTTGTTAATTCCAACCTGTGATTTGAACTAATACAGCTTTTGTCTTTTTTAGATTTTTCAATTTAAGTATTCTTGTTTTTCTATAAAAACTTAAATAACATATTACTCTTTCATATTTTGTATCTTTTGGCAAGTTCCAAATTGTTAATATTACTGTTAAATTATTTCTTTCCTTGAGTTGTTTATTTTGTTCTTGTTCTTGCTTTAGCACCTCTTTTTGTTTTAAGATTTTTGATCTGTTTCAGTAGACTATATGAAGTTACTTATATCTTTAGGTAACCATCTTGATGCATGGATGTCTTCATGAAATCTGCTTTCTGGATTCTTTTTTTCTTCTACTAATATACTCTTCTTTGTTCTATTATTATGTTTTAGAAGCATTAGTCTTTTTGACTTTTCTGTCTCTGGATCGTGTATATTACATTTTGTCATTAACAGTACTATTTTATCTTCAATATTTGCTTCATCTGAATTCTCATGCATTTTTTTTTCTGTTTTATTTAATAAAACCTCTGCTTGTTTGTTAGCTTTATCATTTCTATTTTTATTTACTATTTTTGTTTCTTCTTCTAAGTGCCTTCATTTAAGACTGCTTTCTTGAACTATTAACTATATTATTAATACTTTTAGCTCCATTTTGTCTTTGTTTTGCTAAAATTTACTTTCTGCTATTTTGTTGTTTAATTTTTTTTCTTTTTTTTTATTGAAGCTATTGATTTCTTTTATTATTATTATTTTTTTTCACAAGTTTCTTGACTTATTAGTTGTAATATTAGTAGTTCGAGCTTTATTATTGTCTCTATATTTTGTATTTTTTTTTTATTGTTATATATCACATCTTGCATGCTATTTTTATTTTCTTTTCTCTTTTGGTTAATTAAAACCTTTTCTTTTATTGATGTAATTTTTTTCTTGGCAATATTTCTGCACACTACTTTATGTTTGTTTACTAAGACTCTTATAATATATACCTGTACTGAGTCACTTGCATCTAAGAAGTTTGTTATATCTATATCTATTTTTGCAATATGTTCTTTTTGCTTGTTTATGCAAACATGCTTTTTTGATATTGTTCTTTGGTTTAGATTATACAAATCTTTAATTTCTGCTATTGCTATTTTTGTTATTAGTTGTTTGTTTAACTTAAATCTAACTTTGTTCTAGAACTTTCTAAACTAATTACTAATCTAATAACTATTTATGCTCTTGTTTGCTATGTCTTATTTAGTAGTCATGTTCTGTATTGGTTGAGTGTTTGAACACATGTTGCTTTGTTTACCTGTTTGTTTACTCTAATCTATATAATTTTTTACTATATAATTTGTTTACATGTTGATCGATCAGCTTTTTAGAGTCACAGCTAATTTTTAATTTTCTGAAAATTTTTTGAAAATTTTTGAAAAGCCTTTTGATATTTTTAATAAGCAGCTTCTCTAAGAAGTTGTTCTAGTAAACTTATGCTGTTTCTAAGTTTCCTTTATTTTTCTTTAGTATCAAAAAATCTATTTCTTAGAGTAGTTTTTGAGTAAATTTTGATGTATTCTTTTTCTATTTTTGTAAAATTAAGATCAGCAGAAAGAGTTGTTTGTTGCTAAGATATTATTAAAAAAAGAATTAAAAATTTTTATACTAATTCTATATGATAAATGTTTAAAATCTTATAAAATTACTCATACTTTATACTTTTCTATTTGGCAAATATTTATTAATTTTATTAATTTATATAATATTCAGCTTATTTTTTACAAAGTTATTATACACCAAGATGATCTATTTAATAATCTTGCTGACCAGCTTGCTTGTAGTTATCAAATATTACTTTTCTTAATATTTTTAAGTAACAACCTTTATAGCTCTGTATATATTCTATTTATTGACTAATTTTCTATTAAAATTCTTATTCAATGCTCTATTTGCACTATCTGTTAAGCTTATATTATAACACTTTGGACATCTTAATATCATTTTCAACAATAGTCTACTATTGCATCTAATATTAACTGAGAATTTACTTGGCTTTATATTAATAACAATCAAAAAGTTTCTAATTTTGCCCATAACTTTCATTTCTTTATTTTAAAAACCTTTTATATTAAAATTCTCTTAGATAAACTATCTGTTTCTTATATTCTTTACAAATATAACTTTTTTTACTCTTCTCTCTGCCATCAATGCAATCAAACTAGTTTTTTATTATACTGAACTCTTTGTCTTTTCACTTAAACAATCTATTATCTAATCTCTAATTCTCTTAATTGCATTTTAAATACTACTACTTTTGACATGTCTGTTAATTCTGTTTCTAATCTATATCAAGAAATTCTTATACTTAATAGTTTTAAACTGCATAAGTTTTCTTATATATTATTTTTTATTTCTACTTTATCTGACTTAATCTCTATCAATCTTATTTCTACTATTAATAATACTTCTATTTTTTATTATATAGCTATCTTACTTTTTATCAAATTTTTTCTTCATTTAAACCAACAAATATATAAACAAATATGGATTTCATATTGTATTTCATGTTTAGTACAGTCTTCAATTACATCTTCTACAAACTCAACTCATAATTCTCTTTTTAGTCTATCATTATCTCCTATCTTAATATCACAAATTATTACTAAAATTGATCTTTGGACTATTCAATGGATTAAATACTATACTTCTTTCTCATATATTATTACTAATACTTAAATCTAGATGAAC
>CAJVQA010006473.1:0-14856 GCA_910591915.1 Cetraspora pellucida | reverse complement strand
TGGTTCTGTTAATAAATCCCAAGTAATTGTAGTAGCATATATTATTATAAATGTTTGCTACTGGTCTGCAGTATATCTAGAGAATCCTTCTTCTGTGACAATTTTATAAGGAATTCTTCTAATATCTAATGAAAGCTATAATTTTTTTGCCCTTTAATCTATAAGTTTTAGACTATTAAGACTTAATTTTTTACCTTCTACTCATAGCTGCATAACAATTTATTTTGCAATTCTCAAAAATAAATAATGTATTGGGTTTATAGTTACATGTCTAATTGGATTAAAATAGAAAAGACAATAAAGTTCTAACTATTTAACAAAGTGTTTGGATAGGTGTTTTTTTTTTGATCCTTAGTCTTGCACTATAACCATGCATATGCATTAATTTTAATTTCATTAACATCATGCTTTACAAACTAGTCATTTATATCTACAAATTTACCAAAGTTAGGTTGATGTCTAGCATTAAACTGTGCATGTTTTTTACATTGAAAGCATGCAATTCTTGCTAATATTTGTTCACATAACTTTTTAGCTGCCAGAATATTATATGAATAGTATATAACAGCATATTTAATTTTTTTTGTATCTATAAGTGATTCATTTGTAGTGATTTCTATTCTATTTTACAATTCAAGTAATTAATCAACTAAAGGTGTAAGATAATGATTAATGTAATGTAATTTAACTTCTTTCAGCTTTGATAATAATGCAAGGGTAATTAAATTTTGAGGCTTGAATCTGAGTTCACAAAGCAAATTGCAAATAACTGCATATATTGCTCTAGTAGAATATATAGAATTTTGAAAAGAACTAAATTAGTCTAAATTAATCATAAAGCCTAAATATGTATTGGCATGCTCAGCTGTAAAGAAATTTGTATCTTGATCTTTAAATGTTTTTTATATATTACTTTTATAAATATTAGCAAGATAATTATAATTTATGTTTTTATTAACCTATTTTCTGCATAATGCTTTAAATCCTCTTTGGCTGTATAATAACTGAAGTTGATTTTTAATATTTATTATTGGATAAGAAAGCAAAGGATGATACAATATTTTATCTTTTGTAGATACTTCCTTTGCCAATAGTTGATTACAAGGTTGTTTTATTTTAAACATTAGGTAATTAAAATATTCTTCAAAGATACAACAAAGACATATTAAAATTTGTCCAGGCTTTTTTGTTATTACTTTATTATGGTTGTATAATTTATTACATGCTAGACACATTGTATAATTATTTATATATAGTCCTAATCCTATTAACTTTTGAACCAAATAAAGTGATTTAGAAAAGTTTGTAAACTGATCTTAATCAAAATAAGTTAATAGATAATAAATAAATTTAAGTAAAGAATCTGTTGCAATATCTGGTAACTGATATCTTTGTTGGTATTTTAAGATCCAAATTAATATTCAACTAAATCTTTCATGATTTTTAATATCTTTGAATATTTTTTCTTTACTACTTTCAATATCAGAACTTAAATAGTCTAACATAATATTCTCATCATCACTTTCAGGTTTTATTTTTATAACTTCTTCATCATAATTTGAGGTAGCTAAATTCTTTTCAACTAAATTAATATATAGTTGTTCTCTAATTATAGCTTTTTTTTCTTTTTATCTTTTGTAACTACAAAAAATAATTCTTTCTAAAGACTAATATTCATTAAACTAGGAGTAGAAATACTAATTGATATGCTACTATCTACTATTTAAGGATTAGTAAGAAAAGAAATATCAAATTGAGGTTTAACAAAACTTACAAATTCCTTACAAATTTTATATCTTTCAATATGAGTATCTTTTGTTCAGGAATCACAAAGTTTATTTTTATCTTTGCATACTTTATATATATAAATAATCTTTGTTTATGTTTTTAATACAGATAACTTAACAAACATTTGATGCCTTATTTTTAAAGTATGTTTTAAAAGTTACAGTATTTGATATAATAAGATAAGGCAAACAAAAGGTCTTTAAATACAAAATTATATGTATATTTTAGTAATATATTTTTTATTTACTATTTTACTATAATTTTTTAAAATAAATAGATTTCTTTAATACAATAAAGCCCAATTTGTAAAAACAAAGAAAAGTGCATTAAGTTATTTAATAAATTACTTTTTATATCTTCTTAAGCAACCTCTTACAATCACAAAACTTATTTTTTTTAAAGACAATTTAAAGCACAAGAAGCATTTTTAACTACAGGGCTATTGAAACTATTTAATTGCAGATTCACACATGATTGATAGAAATTATACTTACAAACTATAGCACTATGTTTACTAATAAAAAAAACTTTATTTTAAATCTTTATTTCTTGTAAAATAAAATGACAAATGTATATATAACTTTTGAAAAACTAGTTACAACTGGTATCATTGTTTCAGAACTCTATTATGGTTCATACTTATGAGATTTGTGGATCTTTTCAGAAGAAGAAAATCAATCTTATCCAATTCCTCTCTGTTTAGAACTTGAAATTATAATACAACTAAACAAAAAACTTTTTATTATTTATATAGTTCGTAATATACATAGTTTACTATAATCTGCATATATATATGAAAGTAGTGGATATAGTAGTAGTATTGTTACAAGTGCTTCTATGGCATTAACCTCAGTTTATCAAACTATATTTGGTACTAAGGCAAAATTTTTTGAACTTGCATATCTGGGTTTAAATCAAATTAAAATTGCACAAAAACTGTTAGAAGACATTACTTTTCGACTCTTTATTATCAAATTAAAAAACATAGTTCTTTATGTAAGTTCTCTAAACAAAATTATACATTCAATCTCTAATAAAGTTGGATGCAATTATATGGCATCATTATTTTACAAATACAAAGCAAAACAGTCTGTATTTTCTTAATATATTAATAATAATATATATTTAATTACAATTTATCAGAATAGTCAAATTGCTATTAAATATAAAAGTAATTTTCCTAATGCTGTTTGGCTTTAAACTGGAGTTCTAAAATCTGTTTCAGGTGATACTTTATTTGCAATAAATTATCCAATAACTTTATATAAGTTGGAACAAGCATACAAAGCAAAATTTTTTTACCAGATACCTGATAAGTGCATATTTGCAGATTGGGATAATGAAACTATTATAAACCATCTATTTGAGATATATTTAAAAAAAGTAGTTAGTAAATCAAATGAAGAATAGTATCAAGTATTTCATAATTGGAAAAATTAAAGAAGTAATATAATTGAACTTCATACCCATATAAAAAAAACATATAGACCAGATTATGAATTTTAAAGCTATGAATTGTGAGCATGACAGGCAGTATTTCGTTTAGCAGGATGTACAGAAATTACTCCATATAAAAAAAAAATCTCAGAGGTAATTATAAATAAATATAATCTTATATAGGTCGAATGAAAGCAGATTGGACTTTAATTGGCATTCTATAATTCTAATATAAACCTAATTTGAAACAAATATTTGGCATAAATACAAATCAGATTTATATAAGTATTCAATATATATTATAATGCTGATAACTTTATAGATAATCGATAAGGCTAGAAGGCAAGCTTTATTAATTTATCTATAAAACTATCAGCATTTCAATATGTATTGAACACTTATATAAATCCAATTTGTATTCTAAAAATCTCCTATTTGCATCAAATATCTGTTTCATATCAGAATTACATGATGCCAGTTGAAACCCAACTTGTTTTCATTCAATCTGTGTTATTCTATTTATATTAGTAATCAAATACCAGTAATATTAAATAGCAATTTATCATTTTGTTGATTATTAATATATGAGCATTTAATTTCTCAGATCAAAAAAAATTTATTTAGTGAAAATTTGTTTAGAAACAAATGATTAAAAAAAACTTATCTGTTTGACCAATCTTTATGCTATACAAAATTTGATTAAAATCAGATAGTAGCTTCAATTTTGGTTTGTCAGTATCAAAAAAAAAAAAAATACAAATTCAATCAGCTAAAATAATTTTTCACTAATTAAAAATAGATACATTAAATTAATACCTCAATATCTTTAATTAAAATTCTACTGTATTGGCACTAACTATGATATCTCTTTGCTATAATTTCTCATAAAAAAGACCTAAGTACTATAGTTAGTGCTATACAATGCAAACAAAAACTCAGATTTGCATCTTTTTAATCCTATTTTGGGAGCAATAAGATTTCGTGGTATTAATTATATGTTATATAAAATTGTATAAAATAAATACTAAAAATGCTAAGCAAAATTATATAAAACTAAATAATGCACTTCACTTCATGAGGTATAGACTTATCAACTTGCTTAGAATAAATGAAAATTCTATATTTTAGATACAATAAAATAAGATCAAATTATTAAAGTTAATAAATGTTATTCATCAATTATTTCTTATATCAAGAGTTGTATATTTTTTTTTATACAAATACTGTAAACTGCCAACTTGTATAATATTCAGGTATTTATTACATGTCTACTAATTATTTATCTATACCTTTTTTTTTACTGATTTTCACTGTTGATATTTTCACAGTTTTAAGTCTGCTATAAAAATATTGGTAAAAAAAAAGTTATGAGTAAACAATTAGAATCTGTGTAATAAATAAGTTATTACACGTATTTGTTATTGATATCATTAAAATCTTGAATCAATCTTGATATTATTCATAATTGTGTGCTGCACTACAATAATGAATAATATTGTCTTGATTGATTCGTGATATTTAATGATATTAATGACAAATACATGTAATAACTACAACAGCCAATACTATATCCAGAACATTTGTAAGAATATTAATTAAATTTTTATAAAGTTAAAAGGTTATATACCTAAATCATTGCTAGATATGTTATAGAAGAATATGTAAATCAGTAGTTTACAGTATTCCTAATATAAAAAGGTAATAACTAAAGAATACTAATAAAAAAATAAATAATATAGGCTGAATTTTGGATGAACACATCTGATCCTGAAAAAGACTGCAATACTCTTAAAAATCTATATGAAGATGAGTTTTTAAATATATCATTACAAACTTTTTCAGATAAAATGAATACATCACCACAAACTTCATCTGATAAGATATTATAGAATTGTTTTTGTAGTAGTTATAGTGCAAATTCTAGAGGAATAAATAGAAATGTTCATATGTTGTCAATTATTGCAAAGAATTTTATATATCAAAAATTAACAGATAAACTAGAAGTAAGAAAATTTATTTGTAAAATAATGACTTGAACTTTTTTTTATTAAAAGTTTAAAATAAAAAAACACCAAATTATTGTTGTTTTCAAAATGGTTGAAATAACTAATAAATTTTTTTTTGGTGTATACTCATATGCTCAATTACCTTAGCATGTTGGTTGAAGTTCAATATTCGATTTTATGTAATTGTTCAGAACAATCATGTAAAATTAGACATCAAACTTCAATCAACATGCTAAAGTAATAAATGTACAGTGTATGCCAAAAAAATTTTTATTTGCCATTCGAAAACAGCAATAATAATTTCAAAATAATAATTTTTGAATTTAGATATTACCTAATATGATCAATATAGTATAAAAATTTTCTTGTATCAATGGACCTAGGTGCATTGCATTAGAAAGACCTACTATTACTCACTTAAAAATGCTTATTGTTAAAGAAAAAGAATTTGAATTATTCTTTAATAATAAACAAAATGTAAATATGAGTTCTTATAAAGTAGACCAAAAAACACAATTACCTGTATTTTATTTAAAAGACCAAAAAGAGGTGCTTTGGAAAAAATTTTCTGCTACTTATCCAGATAGAATGAAATGTACATCTTTTATAGCCTATCTACAAAATAGTTGTTTTTAATACTGGGAAGACTTGAGAGGGCTATTTATTACATATAATAACTATAAGTATCAACCCTTTGAAGATTTAATTAAAATAATTAATAAGAGCATTTCATATAAATCACTACGAGTTAGTTAAATATTAAAAAAATTTCTGTTATATAATATTATTTATATTTATGTAAAAATTTTTTGCCTTGATATATTGTCATAAAATGATATCATCATTTATATAAAATGTTATGACAAAAAATTTTATATGTTAATATAATATGAACAATAATATTAATATTAGACAGATAGATTAGTTGTAGCAAAAAATATTAATATCACAAGATTAACAATCTTTCTGGCCACTTTAATATTATATAAAATCTATATTATTTTTTTTTTTTTTTTTTTTTTTTTTTATAACTTAAGCAGTCATGCTAGTACTTTATTAAGGTTCTTGAAATTACTTTTGCAATTACATAGATTTTCTTAACAACTAAGTCTAGCATCATCTGGCCACCCATAGAGTACCTAAGTGCAACCTGCCGCACTACTTCTAACAGAAGTAGGCTACTTGTCTAATTACTTAAAGTCTATAGTGAAAGGGTCTTCTTCCTTTCACGACAAGTCTCAACATTGTCTTTCTAGCTTTTTTATTAATTTTATCTTTTTTTCCTTTGCTTGTTTCTTTTCTTTTTCAATCTTTCGCTGATTTGCCTTTCTTTTCTTTTTTGGATTTTTCTTTCTAACTTCTTTTTTCTTCATTTTGGTTGTTATGCTTTCTTTTTTCACCCATTCATTGATCTTTTCGCACCATATTCTCCAGACTTGTTCATAGAATGTGTTCCATGCTGTCTTTGTTACTGTTTCTACAAACTTCTGTTTTGCCTTGTATTTAGGAGCTGTGTTAGACTGTCTTGTGTCTTTTTTGGAATCAGGCCTTTGATTAACACTTCTCTCATCTCTATCTCTTCTGCTTCAGTTTTCCCAAAGAGTGCTGTATATAGTACATGTGGTGGGATATGAGTTTTTTTTTCTTTCTTCAACCCTTTTCAGGCTGTTGTGATAGTTACTTTTTGGATTTGTTTTTACAAGTTCTGCTGTTCTTTGCATGATGCTAGATGTGATTGTGTTTCTTTAACTTTATCTTAACATACTTGGCACTCTGTTGTTGTGTATACATCTGGTCTTATTCTATTAAGTTCTTCTAGAGTTGGAAGTTTATCTATCATACATTTTATAAATGCACATCTTCTTGTACTAATTCTTCTTGTTGTACAGTGCATTCTTTTAGTTATCTTTAGCCTTTTTCAAAATTGTGTCCAATTATAGATTATAACTTCTGTTTTCAGTTCTAACTTTTTGATTGCATTTGTTTCTTTTCATTCTGCTTTTAATCTTGCATTTGTTATCAATTTGCATAACAATCTTGCAGGTATGTCAGTTCATTTGTTTTTCTACTCTAGGCAGTACTCTATCTTTTTACAATTGAATTTCTCTACTTGTATTACTTTCTCACTTATTGTTCCCTTCTTTTCAAGGCTATCAGCTTTGTTATTCTATTTGTCTTTGCTATGGCTTTTAACTTTTACTAACTCTATCTGTATATTCTTCATATTAATAAGATTTATAATCTTCATTATCTATATCACATTTTTCTTCTTAAGAATTTTCATTCTATCTATTTGCTCTAAACCTCTGCTAATATTTCTAAATGCAGCATTACTGTCTGTATATATTTTTACTTGTTTTTCTCTTAGTATTGTTAAAATTACTGTCTATATTACTACTAATTCTGCTATTGTTGATGTCATCCATCCTTCTAGACCTAATGATGTTTCTTCTTCTGGCTACTCTTGCGTTTCATTTGTTTGGACCCATCCTATCCCTATACTGCTACCTTGTGCTTCTTCTTTGGTTTTTGTGTTTGTAGCATCATCTGTATATATAATGTATTTGTTTTTGTTTCTTGATAGGTTTTCTCTTAGTATCTTCAAAATTTCTTGTTTGACACTTTTATTAAATTTCTGTCTCTTAATTATTTTTATTTCTAACTCCCAACTATTATTAGACCTTTAAGCTTCTGCTTACTGTCTCTTAAATGTTCTGTTTCAGCTTTTTCTATCAACTGGTCTAATGCTATCTTGATCTTGCTGTTCTTCTTTTTCATCAATGTGTTAGAGATTACTTTAATCTTGTTGCTTATTCTTATCCTTTGCTAGCAACTGTCTTCTTTCTGTTCTTCTTCTTCTGTGCATCTATTACATTTGCTAATTTCTGTTACTATTTCATTTTTCTTGCTTTGCATTTGCCAATGCTCTACTAGAACCTTTTTCTTTTCCTTTTTTATTATCTTTTCTAGTTGTTTATCTCCTTGTATACCATATATTATCCACTCTTTTCTTCTTTTATCTCTTGACATAGTCCTCCATACCATTTTCATTGCTTGGATATTGTGCCTGTTTGTCTTAAATGTTCTTTGATTCTCTTATTTGTTGGCTCTTTAAGCACTTTGAACTCTATTTCTTTAAACTATTCTGCTTTTTTTCCTTTACTTGACCATCCACAAAAGTTTTTAAATTGTTGCCACATGATTAGCTTCTCATCTTTTATGTTAATCAGTTGGTTTAGGTAGATTAAACCTGCTTCATTTATCTTTATTCTATTTTTTTTCTACAGCTATGTTTCTAACAATTCTTATATTTTTATACTATATTCAAAAATTTTCTAAAGTTACTTTTTATTCTTATATTTATTTCTAACTCTTTTGCTTTTATTACTGTTAGACATGCTAAGTTGTTCTTCTACCATACTTTGTTATCTAGTATCTCTTCTACTTTCCAAATGTCTTCTGTCAAATCTGCTCTTTGATAGCCTTGTATTATTCTTAGCTTTGTTAACTGTCCTAGGCTGTCTTGTCTGTTCAATCTTGACAGTAGGCCACTCATTTGCTTCATTACTAGCTCTTGTTGAAGTGTTCTACATCCATCCAGATCCTTATGTTCTATTATGCAATTTTCTGCTATTCTTTGCAAATTGCTTTTCTGTTTTGCTAGACATATTATTGGTTGATGTATTTTATATATTTTCTTTTCTGAGATTTTAGTCAGTTGGAGCATGTAGCTTAGTTTTAGGATTATTACTATGTTGTTTATATATGTGATCTGACTTGCTGTCATCTTTTTGTATTTGAGATCTTTTATTATTTGACTGATTATTTCTTTAGCTTTCCTTTTAACTAACATTTCTCACATTCTGTTGTTCAGCCAAATTCCAAGTGATCGAACAATTTTGTTTTTTGGCTCTTCTCTTATATTGCTTTTGCCAAAGACTATTTCTCTTTCTTTTCTTTTAACTTTTGTGTTCATCACTAGCAGCTTTGATTTTAATCCATTAATCTTTATGTCATTCATCTTGAAGAACTCTTCAGCTATTTTTAGAATCTTTAATAACTGGTCTTTGCTGTTTGCGATCCATGTTATGTCATCTGTATATGCAATTGCTGCTTGGCAGAATCTTGTAACATTATTGCATTATGTCTCTTCTTTAATTTGTTGATCAACTATATATCCTAGACTTTCATCTTCTTGTACTCTCTCTAACAGTAGATCATAGAAGAGGCATCATATTAATAATAATATTACTTCACCTTGATCTATTCCATCTCCTGCTGTTATTTCTTCTGTTAAGCTATAAGCTATAATTATCCTTAGTTGTCTTTTGTGAAAAAGATTTAAGATGTATTTTATCATTCTTCTAGAAATTTTGACTCTTTGCAATATTATTTCAAGACCTTTAAGAGGAACTGAATTGAATGCCTTCTTCATATTTTGTAGCAGTATTCATACTTCTTTATTCTTTTCTTTTGTCTCTTCCATTATCATATTAAGGATATGCACTGGCTGCTCTATTGAATTTCCTGGTAGGCCTGCATAGTTTAGTTCTTTAAGCACTTCTCTTTTCATAAACACCTTGGCAAGCCTTTTTGTTATCACTTTTGTTATTACTTTTCTAAATGTTTCAATTAGAGCTATTGGACAGATATTGTTTAAGCTGTATCTCCATTCTTTATCTTTTGGTATTGGATAAACTTGTACAATTTTTCACTTAATTGGTATCTCTCCTCTCTCCAAACAAAGATCTGCAAAGGCTTTAAAGACTTCTTGTGTTTTCTTTTCTGCTCATTTAATCAGTATATAGCTTATACCAAATATGCCTAGAGCTGTTCCTATTTTAAGTTCTCTTAGTACTTCTTCCTATTTCTTTTCTTTGATGCTATCCTCTAATTCTATATATTATTCCTCTTTAATGCATTTCTGTGGCTTGTAAACTTCTTTTCACCTTTCTGACATTTCTTCTAGTTTTGCATCTCTCATTCTAAATTATTTTTTGTAATGTTCTGTTACACCAATCTTAACTAACTCTGGTTTTATTATTAAATTCATCAGCTCTTTTTCTTGTTCAATAATTCTGTCAAGTGTTATCTTCTTGTAGGATTTGTTTAACAGACTGGCTATCATTTTTCCTTGATCTGTTTTAGTCATTTTATATCTTTTGTCTATGTTTTCTTCTATTTGTCTTCTTTGATCTTGTTCTCATTTTTTTTTTTTCTTCTCTTGTAACAGTTTCTGCCAGCCTTTCATGTCTTCTATCTAGGCACTTAACCATTGCCTGTGTAGTTTGGGCAGCCTTGCATCTTTTTTTCCTTCTATTATTCGTAGTTTCTTATTTATTTCTGTTCTTTCCTCTTTTGTTACTTTCTAACCTTCTCTTGTTTTTGCCTGTTTAATTAATCTTTGCAGCTCTATAATATTCTTCTCTTGGTATCGCTTCTTTGGGTCATTTCTTCTATTTGTCAGTGTATTGTATATTTTCTTCTTTAGCAGATGCTTACTAGCTGCTATAATGATTGCTTCTTCTATACATTCCATATGCTGTTTATATTCTTTATTTTTTTTTCTTTGAATGTTCTTTAGCATCTCCTTCACTTCTAATCGTTTCTGCAACTCTCATATATACTTTTCTCAGTTCTCTTCTTTTGCTTAATCATATAAATATACTGTTCTTGATTGTTTTTTTCTTTTGATTTCAGCTTTGCTATTTCTTGACATCATGTGTTTAATTCATATTTCTGTTTTTACTATTTTATGATCACTTTTAGTAATTCCTTCTGCATCTTCAATTTCTGCCTTCTGTAGACCTAAGGCCAGTTCTTTTGATATCTATATGTAGTCAATTCTTGTTACTGCTTCTCTATTTGATCATATAAATTCTTGACTTATTGGATGCATGTCTCTGTAATTGTTACTAAAGTTCTGCTTTTTCATCCAATTAAAGATTGGTAATCTTTTGAAGTTTGCTGTTTGTAGATATTGTCTGTTTAATATATTATTTGCTGTATGATTGAAATCACCTAAAATAACTATTTGTGTTTGTCTTTTCTTTTTGGTAACTATTTCTATGATTTTTTGTTGAATGTTTTTTCCTATTGCCTTGTCACTTGGTAGTATATAAACTTCTAAAACTACTAACTCAATTGCTTGAAGTATAATATAAGTTCTATCATATATTTATTTATCTTTTTGACTGCATCTACATGTTTTTCCCATTGTTTATTAATTATAATTCCTATATCCGATCTCTTCTTTTTGTCTTTTGCTGCACTTGACCAAAATCCTACATATTTTCTGTTTGTTGTCTGTATTAGAAATCTTTCTTCTTTTTCTATAAGGCTTGTTTCTATGATATCTAGTATTGTGACTTCTTTTTCTTCTACCTAGCCCAGCAGACTATCGAGTTTTCATCCTTTGGTTTTGAGTCCATTAACATTATAACATGCTATTTTAATCTCCTTTCTTCCTTCTTTCCATTTTTTTTTTAGTTGTTCTTGTCTTATTTTTGCTGTTTCTTCTTTTTCTTTTTTTTTTCTGTTTCTACTTCTTTCTTCTTTTGGATGAGAATGTGTTTTCTCTCTTCTGTTTTCAAAACTTCTTTTTTCATCTTGTAAGAACTCTTCTATCTCTTTATCTATATTCATTAGTTCAACTAAGGTGCCTTTAGGAGTGGTTGGCTATGCCTTCTTCTATTAAGTTACTTATTTTCTTTAGTTTTTCTAGTCTTTCTAAAATTCGGCCTAGCATATCTTCTATATGCATGTTCTTTTCTTTCTGTTGTATCTTATCTTTATTTTCTCTCTTCTCTCGACTTTCTTCTTTTTCATTATCTATACTTCTATATCTACTTTAGTTTTTAATATTCTGTTTTAGGCTGCTATTCTCTTCTTTTATCATTTGAAATTTTGGTTTTGGGTTTTCACAATTTTTTTTTCTGTTTGTATATGTTCTGTTCCAATAACTTCTTTCTTTACTTTTGTTTTCTTCTGCATCATAGTTCTGGCTTAATCTATCCTAACTTCTTTCTCTTCTATTCTTGAAACTTTTTCTAACTTTTGGTTCTCTTCTCCTTTCATTAACTCAGTATACTCAAAAATTGTTGTACATAATTGGTTTTGACTATGCTGCACTCATATCTTTCTCTGTTGCAAAAATAATCAGCACTGTTCACTTCTGGTTTCCATTTCAGTTTGGTGAAATGTATACTGACTTCGCTTCTTTACTTCTTAAGCATCGCAATAATAAGACTTCTGAAGCATTTTTAGGTAGTTTTGTTAGTTTGGCTATATGTTTTTTTTTTTTTCCTCTTGCTTTATGGTCTTCTCTTCTTCTTATTACTCTTACCAGCTTATTATTGTTAGCTAGCAGTGACCATGGAATATCTTCTTCCTCTATGCTTTGCATTTGTATTACTGCTAAAGCTTTGTACTTAAACCTTTTAATGTATATAATCTGCACATCTTTAATTCTTCTGCAAATATACTCTACTTCTCTTTTGTTTATGTTAGCTGGTAGATTCTATATTGTTAAGTAAGTCACATTGCTATTAAGTCTTCCTTCTTCTTCGTATTCATCCTTGCATAGTTCTTCTCTGTTAATGCCTTCTTTAACTTTCTCTTTTCTAAAACTTGGTGTTTGTTTTTCTTTATCTTGTCATTCTTTCTTGTAGTCTCTGGGTTCTTCTTTTTCTCTCTCTTTCTTTTTTTTATCTTCTGGTATCATCTTGTACCAATCACTCTCTTTTTTGTTAATTCTTTGTATAGCTTCATCTCTGTTATAATTACAGTTAAAGACCACTTCTATTCACAGATTTCCTCTCTTAAATACTTTGTCAATGTCTTTTATATGTGTATTATTCTTTAGAAACTATCTAATAAACTTTATATGTTCTTTTTTTGTTTCTCTAAAAACCTCATATGCTGATATGTTGGTGATTAAGCTGTTATTTTGATTACAATTTCTTCTGCTTGGTGCCTATATACTTTGTTCTAGTGTTATTCTTACAATGTTGATTTCTTCCTCTGTTTCTTGCTTCCTTCTTTTTTGTCTTTCTCTTTCTTCTTCTATTTTGTTTTGTCTTGATTGCTTATTATCTATTTCTATATTCTTTTGTTTACTTATATCTTTTTTGCTTCTTGGTTTCTTGTTTCTGAATAATGAGTTTACTTGTTAGTTTGTTATTTCTTTCTATACTTACTTTTCTCCATTCTTCTCTTTGTGATGTATTTGTTTCTTCTTATTTCTCTATATTTCCAATTTTTTCTTCTATATTTCTTTTTTCTTCTTGCTTTCTTTCGATACTTTCTTTTTTATTTCCTTTTGTTATCACTTGCTGTTCTTTGTTTTGGTTATACTGATTTGTTTTCTTTCTGTTTCTGTTGTTAGGTCTCAGTTTCTTATATTTATATTTAGTTTTTTCTCTGGCTGTTCTTTTTTAGCTTTCTCTAAAATTTCTCTTGTTAGTCATAAAAGTGCTATTTTATTTGGGTCTTGATTTATGAGCAATGCAACAATTTTGTCTGCTCTATCTGGTACTGTGTATGTTTTGCTTGCCTTATTGAAAAAAATTTTGTTGTGCATACTATTTATGACCCAGTATGCTCTTTTTATGAAGAGTACTTGTAAACTTTCTCTATACTTTACAAAAAGATTTTTGTTCATATTTATGACTTTATTCTTCTAGGATGTTCTATTACATGTTTGTTGTATTTGTTCATTTATTTCACAAGTAGCTTGTTTATTCTATTCTATTCTAAAATCTTGCATGTGTATGTTTTGTCCAGGCTGTATGTGTTGTTTGTATAATCCAAACAGATCTATGTATAGGATTACTAGCAATCCTCTAAGATTTTTCCTTTTTACTAAAATTTCTACAAAAAACTTTGGTTTTCTTCTATAGCTATCTTATTAGCACTTGCAGTGCTTTTTGCTTCTAAGCTTATTTGTTGCTTTCTTTGTTGCTGTTACTTTTTCTTAGTGTTGTTAAGAATGTTATCTATTGCTGTTAGTGCAAAAAGTTGTTTTCTTTTTCTACTGATTTTGCATCCAAGTGATCATCAGAAAGAATTTGTTTTAAACTGTATTTGGAAATTTTACTATACTTATGGCTTTTTAAACTAAATACTAACTTACTTATAAGATCCTAACTCTAAACCAATTGCAAAATATTTTTGATTGGCTAATAGGTGTAGATCTGCAAAATTTTGGCTTACATTATATAATCATTTACTAATTTCTGACTAGAAGAATATTTAAATTATTTATACAGGGTAAACTAAATATGATATGTAAGATTTTAATATATTAGATAGTAGGAACAGACTTGGTAAATTGATGTTTTATTAGATTGAATAGGTTATCGATTTTTAACAGGATCAGGTTTGGAAAATTCAACAGTATACTGATTCAGTATATATATTATAAGTACTGTTATTCTATATCTACTTCTTTTAAGATAGTAGGTAACTAAAGTGACCTTAGACAGTGAACACTTTTTGTAACCTTACTTGTTACTGTGTTATATCTAAGTTAGAAGACATTTTATTTTAGAAAACTTAACAAAGAAGATTTAAGACAATTTGCAATTATGAAAGAGGCTACAATTAAAAGTATATAAGGATACTA
>CAJVQA010006472.1:0-14857 GCA_910591915.1 Cetraspora pellucida | reverse complement strand
AACTAGGTAGTCTTAGTATATCTATAGTCTGAGTCTCATTCTTGTAAACAATTTGTAAACTTGACTTTTGGTCAAAGAAACCCCTTGTGGATTCTTAATACAAATTATAATAAAGATAAAGGCAAAACCTCATCTTAATAAAAAAAAAAAAAAAAGATTTGTTTTCTATATTTTGTCAAACATTTGTTATATAAATTGTTATATTTTTCTTATTAAAGTTGGCTTTAGTTAAGGTATTCCAAAGTAATATTAAAAGATTATTGAATATGCTAAGTGGTTTGACTAAATTAGAATATATTGTTTTTTAGTTATAAAGTTGTGTTGTTGTAGATAAAGTTAGAGCTAGTATCTTTTTAAAATTAATTAAGTCACTATAGATTTTTTTTTTACAGTTTACTTAAAGGTTATAAATTGATTTTGTTGTATTAAAATAACAGTATTTGGATAAATAAGTTTTGTTTTTTAGTATGCATCCTTGACATGCTATTAGCATATTATTAGATTGTATAATGTAGTATTGAGTTTTGAAGTTTTTCTTAAAAAAGTTGTATATTTTTTTAAGGATTATATTTTTTGTAATTATTTAACCTTTCTTGCTAGATGTCTATTTGGTCAGAATATATGAATTTGCTTTTGAAAAAGTTAAAGATAGGTTTGTAAAACTATTTATTAGGTCTTGCATTAAATAAAACCAATAGAAGCATTGGCCTTGAGGAATTTTTTTTGATATTGTAATAAAAGTTATTTCAAGTTAAAAGTTCTGTGTTTATTGTATTTAGAAATTGTTTTATACTTGTAATATTATGATTGTTTAGTTTTTATTTAAAATAGTAGACTCTAAAATAATTTAAAAGAATTGGTTTATAGATATGTTAAAAACTTTTTTGAAAGTAGCCAATTATTACAATTATATGAGGCTTGTAATTCCAAAGTATATAGTACTATTATTAGTTGACATGTTTGTATATTTATCTGTATTAGTGAAAAAACAATGAGTTAAGTTAAAATTAAAATTTTGGTAAGTGCTGCATCTTGTAGTTGTTGTAGATGTATTTTTAAGAATGATAAATTAAAATTAAAGTAGTTTAAAATTTATTACAATATTGTAACTAGTGCTAAAGCTTGGGTTTGAGCAAGTTCTATTAGTATATAAATATTTGAATTGAATAAAAAAAAGTTAAAAACCTCTCATGCCAGACTTGCTTTGTGTTTTACCAGTTGTATACAAACTTAGTTAAGAGAGTTTAGTTGTAAAAAAGATAAAAATAAAAAGTATAAGTAATAAAATAAAATATAAAATAATAATATTGTTAATAATATAAATTGCTTGTTTTTTATTATATTAGCAAACTGCAGTTTTTTTAAATTGATTTTAACTTTTACTATTATTTCTTTTTATATTAGTGTTGGTTTTCTGTTAGTTAAAAACTATGTTCTTAGATATTTAAGGATAGGGTGTACATAGATTATTTTTCATATGATCTATATGATATCACAGATTTTTATATAGAAAATAAAAACTCACTACAAGCAAAACTTTTTAATACTTTAATAAATTTTTACCAAAATTTCATGACATGCAGACAAGAACTTCTATTTATAGTAATAATAATTTCAAAACTTGTTTTATTTGAGAAAATTCCACTTCATATATTATCAAAGTCTTCTGAGAAGCCTTTATATTTTTCTGAGATTACACAAATGTGATAAATTTTCTAATAGGATTCTAGAACAAATTATTATTAAATCAGATTTGAGTTTGTATCAAATATCAAATATTATATATTGATACATAGCCTACTATTTGCAAGAACACTGCTTTCATTATATTTTTTATTATACTAAAACTTTTTTTTATTTTTTTTCTTTAATTTATATATAAAAACCATCAAGCCACCTTTCTTGACTCTTACTATTATATTAGGAGAAATTACTAGCAAATGCATTTGTAAGAACATATGCTAACTTGAAATCTTCTGATTATAATCTTAGATTAGATAAAAATGCATTTGCAGAGGCATATTGTAAGAACACTTCACTAACTTCTTGATTAGAAGAAAAAACATTTGTAGCTATTTTACAATTGAATCCTCTTCAATCATAACTTTGAATCAGAAGGAGAAAAAATGTTTGCAAATGCATTTGCAAAAACATTATACTGTTCTTTTCGATAGTAACTTTAGATCAGAAAGAGAAAAGCTTCCAAATACATTTTGCAAGAATACTATATATATTTTTTTTAGATATGCCAAGAATAATCTTGAAAAATGTTAGTAGATGCACTTTACAAGAGTGCCATACTGTCTTTGAACTTCTTAGTAATAACTTTGAACAAAAAAGTAAAGCATTCACATGTGCACATTAACATCATACTGCTTTTTTTAAAAATTTTCTTGAAAACTATTAGCAAGTGTACTTATACTTGCTGAACAAATCCCAAACTACTATAGTTTGAGTTTGTCTGTGCCCAAATCCCAAACTCTGGTCAAATTAATATTAGAAAAATTTTATTACTAATTCTTATTTAAATAATAGTATATATTCTTATAGTCATGTATAATATATCTGCAAAATTTAAAGATTATTTTTTTGATTCAATTTTTTATAAATGCTATTTATTTTTTTAGAGTTTAGAATTTGTTCAGATTTGTCTAGCATGTATAGGTGCAGCCTATATGCAAGATTTAACTTAGCAGAACTACTCTACAAAAATATCATACTATTTTTGAATTTTCTAGTAATAACTTTGAATTAAAAAAGCAGTTACCTACAGACTATAGATGCAGACTTATTTATATTATTAGTTATAGCTCAATTGCAGTTTATTTTATAAACTGATTTTTTATATAAAATGTAACTAGGTGATGTTATAAGTCTGCATCTATAATACAAACTAGATACAAATTGCAATAAATAAGAATAAATAAGTAAAATAAGAACTAATAATTAAATAAAAAAATTTCAACTTAAATTTCAGCTTAGAACTAATGATTATGAACTTATAATTAAATAGATTCTTATTAAGTTTTTATTTTGAATATAAGGTTTTTACTTTATAAATATTTTTTATTTATAAGATTGATTTAATAAATTTGATTTAACATTGTTTCAAACAAAAAATCTTAGGCATCATTATAATTTTTTTAATAAATAATAATTGTAATGATGGTAATTATTATTATTATTCTTATCAATACTATTAGCACTGTTAGAACTATTATTATAAGTAAGATTATAATAAGATGTAGTTACTTTTAAATAAAAATCTATTAGATACATAAGTTATATGCAAAAAAAAAAAAAAGAATTTATTGATGATTATCTAAGAAGTCATTATATTCAATTTATATACAATATCTCCAGAAATGATATGTTTTCTAATAATTAAAAGAAATCTTAGTAATGTTTTAAACAAAATAAAGAAGAATTTCATAGTTGGGAAGTATAAGCTTAGTATATAGCTTGCACTGTTTTAATAGCCAAATCCAAGATTCTTTTTACTAACTTGAATTTCTGGTTTTATATATAATTTAATTGCTCCTAGAGCTCATATTTTATTCTCATTGCTTGCTAGATTTTTAATTACAGCAGATTTTAAATCATCTTCAGTTGATAGTTAAATATCTCAGCATGTTCATAATATTAATAATAGATCAAAATTTTTATTACTTATAGCTAAGATGCTGCTAAGAATAATAAAAAATCAAGTGGTATTTATAATTTTCTAAAGCCAATAAGTGTTTGAACACCAAAAACTTTCCTTTACCTTATTTTAAATTTCAAGTTACTAACTATATTAGGTTTTAACTTCTAATACAAAAATGAAATTTTCAAATTAGAATCTTAAAGTCAAAGATATAATATATAATTACCCATGCCAGTAAAAAAATAATCTCAATAATTAGCCAATTAGAATGCATCATCAACTTCTTTATCTTTTTACTCTATTATGAAGATTGAGCATGTTGAGCTTGGATCCTTCAAGTGACAATTAGATTATATTTTTTAGAAAAAAATATTATAAAAATAAAAATAAAATTTTAAAAATATAGAAATAATTATTTATATTTTTATTATACATTTATAACATTTCTATTTTTTTGTGCATTTTCAAAAATGCAATATATAATGATCTTTCAATAATAATAATAAATTGCTTAGCTTAATTATTTTTCTAGCTAATATACTGTAGTTATATAATATATAATATAACAAACTTCTATTTTTCAAAGTTTGAATCACTTAATATATTTCATGAAAAAATGCTTTAATTTGTTTATAATACTAAGAATATTATTATAAAGAAACTGTTTTTCAAGAAACAAAATATTGTGCAGTAATAAAATGTTTCTATTTAACTATAAAGCATAATTGTTTTAGTAAAACTGCTCTCAAAGTTCAAAACACTTGCAAAATGAAATGTTTTAGCTTAATCTACAACACAACAAATCTAATTTTTTGATAAAACAGTTTGCTAAGCAGAACTAAAATACTATAAAGAACCTATAAATTGGCACTATTGAAAATTAAATAATGAAATAAGTTGATAAAAAGTATAAAAGATTGAATCTTATGCACTATTTTTGATATATCTTAAACTATATTTTTATAAATTATTCTACAGAATTTTTTCAAATACTATTACAATTTCAAGTTTATATCAGTGAACTTACTAATACAATGAACTCTTAACGAAATCCTAAATTGCAAAAATAGTATGAAAAATGCATTAATCAAATGTCAAAAAAAAGGACCTTAATAAAAGATTTAAAAGAAGAATGCATTGTTAGAAAAATTGATCAGCTTAAAGTTTTGCCTTTATACAAACAACTCCAAGCAGTCTTGTTTAATGCAATCATTTCATCATATGCTAGATACTACTATTATAAAACCAATGAAAAAGATGAATGAATTTCTTTATTGCCTAGATATTCTACTTTTTTTTACACAACAAAAAAAATTTGGAAATTCAGTATTATAAAAGAAAACAACACCCTTAAATTTCTATAGAATATTTATAAAATTAATACTAATTTTCAAAACTTAAAAGGAACTGGATCTGATTATTGTCTTTTTAATAGTGAAATAAAACACAATACAATTCAAATAGTAGATGCTTGTTACTTTATTTTCTGGGATTTAAAGATCCTGAGAATGTTGCATTCTTGCAAGTGATCATTACAGAACATTATTCTAATCTGTTTAAGAATCAAAGTATTATGAAAACTGAAGAAATAATGTATACTAATTTATTAAAACAGGATGAAAAACTGAGTGCTAATCTTGATGAACCTATAAGGAAACTCTCAGATAATCTTATAAAGAGAAATATATTATTAGAAAAAGAAGATAAAATTTTATCTTCAAAAAGTGCATAGGCATTAATAGTTAGTTATAAAGAAAGTTAAGCAAAAATCTACAATCTTTGTTAACAAATTACCAGACTCCAAAATTGTATAGTACAATTAGGAAGTGAATTAAAAAAAATGACTGCTAGTCTTAATAAGACAGAATTATTGAAAACAAGTATTAAAAATTCTATGGAATCTGTCCAACTTGGCTCTTCAATGCTAATTTTTACAAAAAAATACCTTATATTAGTATTTACACAACCCTGTCATAACTGCAATAACAATAGTCTTACAACTAAAATTTTTAATATAACATCAAGTAAATTTTATGTTAAAAGCATAGTAGAATGCACAAAATATAATATCATCTTTGAACACACAAATGAAAAACAGAAGATCTGATTTGCAAAAGCTATAGCAGCTTTAGAACTTGCAAGTAAAATATCTTATAATGAATTGCAAAGTTCTTTAGCTATAATGATAATTATAAACCAAATAGGCAATAAAACATATTATAGTTATCAAAAAAACATATTTTGATTCTCTTATAGCCTGTGCAAAATCCAGTACAGAAAAAGCATTAAAAAGATGTATAAATTATATCTTATTACAGTATAAAAAAGCACTATCTGTAGGTTTCAACTGTTTATGATCTTATATATGAAATATGAATCAAGCTAGTAGAGAGCTAATATGTCAAGACATATCATCTGGTATGTATATAGTTTGCATCTAAATGTTAATTTAATTTGCAATTAATTTCGTTTATTTTTATATATTATAGATTATTTCTACAAGCCAATTATTGCATTTCATATGATTAAAAAAACTAGATTTAAAAAAAAAAAGTCAGAACTTATTAAAATAATCTATTAAAGCAATTTTGACAAATCTTTAAGACAAATGAAGCATGCTATATTGATAAAGGTATTGAACAAAATTATTTTGCTCTTAGAAGAAACTGAATTACATCTGAAAATATATGTCAATAGTGACTTAGATTCAAATAAGACCCTTGCAAATATATCCATTATGACTAAGATTTATACAGATCTAAAACATTTAACATAAAATATTAGAAACTCTTTACATAGTAAATATTATTTTTTTTCTTGCAAAAATGAATTATATTATCAATTAATTAATCATTTAATGCTTTTTTAGATAAAAAAAATGTTCAGTTTTACACATTTGAGAACTATGTAATACATTGGTTTTGAGGATGCATTTATTCATCAGCTTTTTAAAATGCAGTCCAAAATCATGATGCATCATCTGAAGCTGAAATGAGAGAGATGTAAATAAAGGGCCTTATTAACCATTTACAAAATAATTATATAGGTTGTTGGCTAGAAATATGTTAGACAAAAAATGATCTGGAAATTTTTTTACAAAAACCAACTCTTTGTAATTCATCTGAAAGTTGAATTAATGAATTTTGAAAAATTCTTGAAACAATTCTTCATTTACCTCATGGTCAAAAGATTGTCACATTCAATTGGACATTCTAAAATAAAGCATTTAATAGAGTAAAACTTGTATATATAGATAAAAAAATTGATTATTGGCAATTATATTCTGCATGTCATACAATGGCTATGTTACATTACAATAAAGAGTACACTTATCTATTTTCTGAGCTTCAAGAAATTTATTGTAAGAAACTATTTGAGATGAAAGATTTGCTAAATATTAGTAATATAGAAAATGAGAGTTCTACAAAACAACAATAGAATGTACAAAAAATAATGCTATATAATAAAATATGAGCTGAACATTATGCCAATAAACATAAAAAGTTAGGTGGTTTTAACTTTAATAAGATAATTTAACAATTATAATTATAAAGATTTGAATAGTTACTTACTATTATATAATCTAACAATATAGGAATTAGTTTCTTATAAGGATAAAGCACTAAGTCAGCTTTGCAATAATGAGTTTTGTCTAATTGTATAATGTATTTGCTGGTATGGTTTTTTAAAGCATTCCAAAGACCTATGTGCATTGTGTTATATGTACCAAACATTCAGTTAGAATGAAAGACTTATAAACCTAAATATAACTCAAGATGAAGTATATCAACCTCTAAGTTTAGAACAGTATATTGAAATAATCACAAAAGAAAATTTTAAATATACAGATTTAAGATCAAGACAAATTGAAGCTATAAGATATTATATGAAAGAAGAAAAGGATACACTTGTTATTATGAAAACTGAAGCAGAAAATCTTTTTGTTATGCAGCCTTTGCTATTTTTTTTGATGGACTCACTGTTGTTATTTCATTCTTGAAATCATTGATTCAAAATCAAGTTGTTTGTATATCAATTAAGTAGAAAATTTAAATATTAAATTAAGTGTCTAATTGATTTTACCTTTAGAACTATTTTGTTCAGTCTGGGATTTCATATAGTTGCCTACTGATATTGTCTTAAAAAACACTTGAATATGAATTAATCCTTTTTGAAGAAATAGCCTTTGGGTTTACTCGTTTGCTTTACATCACTCTAGAAAAATTATTGCTCAATCAATTACTTAGAAAGTTATACAGTCACTTGCATAATAATAAAAAACTACAATTTGTAATTGATGAAGCTTATTGTATTTTTGATTTTTATTATTTCAAATAAAAAAAAAAGATACAAATACAAAACATAATAATAAGTTATTAATAAAAATTTTTTTTTAAAGAGAAGTAAAGAAAATTAGGCATGTTAAAACAATACTTCTCTAATGTCTGAATTATGGTCTTGATAGCAACTTTATCCTAAAGTGATATAGAGACCCTTCAAAAAATTTGAATATTGATGAGAATTGGTTTAGAATTGTGAGAAACACTGATTTACTATGCAAATAGTTACTTTTCTCAGTACAAGATCAAAATAATACCATAGCAAATCAAATAATAAGTTTAATAAAGAATGTAGATAAAACTAATTATATGATAATTTATTGTACACATGTTAAGGATTGTTTAGATATCTATGAAATGCTAGATATGAAGACTGAGAAAATATCATTAAATATATATAATAGGCAATTGTCAGAAAAAGAAAAAAAAGATGCAATGATAAAGTGAAATAAAGATTAAAAACATTTGATGATTGCAACATTAGCATTTGGCTTAGACATAAACATGCCTAAAATTTGTCTAGTTTTACTTTATAATATTTCAATAAGTATGGTAAGTATATATATCAATCTAATACAAAAATTTTCAAATAAAATAATACTCTATATTTCCATAAATAGCTAGTTTTATTTAATATGCTGATAGAGCTGAACAAGATCAATGAGACTCAAAATATGTTATTCTTTATTCTAAGAAGAATATTTGCACAAATTATTCTATAATATCAGATAATCAGGAAAGGTATTATCTTTGTATATTAAAAAATTTGTTGAATTGATTCTCAAATATATTCAATTTGTAGTAATAAGAACAATAATAAGAAAACTATCCAGAGAGAATTTTATCTAGCCAAAGCACAATATAAATTATTTCAAGTAATATATTACTGTATTATTTCCTATGAATGTTGGTTTCAATTAGTGTCACAATATTATGCATGACCAATGGATCCAATTTCATTGGTTTGTAATTCTTGTAATAATTGCCTCAAATATGAAAAGGATAAACCAAAACAAGTAGATGTAAAATTAGAAATATTAAATTATTAGAAGTAGTGACACTTTTATGTAAAAATAATAACAAAACAATCTTACTTTTAGATGTAGTAGATGGTTTTACTTATAAAAAAAATGCACAACTTCAAGATAAAAAATTAGAACTAAAAAATCTTAGTAATTATCTAAAACCAAAAATCTTACATACAAAGGCATTAGCTGAGTTGGCTTTGGCAGATCTAGTTGGTCATGGTTTTGTTAAGCAGACAGTTTTTCTTGAACAAAAAGCAAACAAGGCCTATTTGATATCCAGTTTAGTAATAGAAGGTGTAATAGAAAATGCTGTTTTATTCACACAAGAAAAAACTTGGTTATACTGAATAAAAATGTAACAAAATTTTGTATTTTAGTTGTTATACTTATATCTTTCAAATAAAAAATATATATATACAAGCAACTTCCATAAAGCCACTTGATATTGATATAAGAAAACATTAATATTACATGACTAATCTTTTACCCAGTATGCAACATATAAAAAAATTCTTTTATATTACTGCTAGTACATAATAAAATAATGTTGAATTATAATCATATTATGTACTAGCAGAATATATTGTAAAATATTTTTTTATATATTGCATAAAAGATCAGTCATGTAACATTGATGTTTCCTTCTGTTATAAGAAAGTTGTCTATAGACTATCGAGTTGTACCTTTACTTGTTACTTGATCGATATTATAATATATTTGAACATAAAATATTCTAGATTTAATATCAGATGTTCAGTTTTTATATTTGTTACATAAAGTTGATCTATCATCTATTTTATATGAAAAATAATCTTCATACACCTTACTCTTAATATATTACAAATCAAAAATTTTATTAAAAATATAACTGTGAATATTAATTTGATTAATTACAAAATATCTATTAATTAGTTGTTTATATAAATTATTTTTTGATAAAGTTAATTTAAAATTTTCAAATATAAATTGGTTTAAGTTCTATTTATAATTACAAATAACTCTAACTATTATAATAAAATAACAGTTTATTTCTGATTTTTTTAAAAAAAATATATTTTTTCAAATTTATTTTTTAATTGTAAATTTTTTTTTTAAATCTATCTTAAAAATATTAATTAGAAAAGTTTTCTATAATTTTAATAGCAAATATTAATTTATATTTTATAATTACATAATTTAAGACATGTATTTTGATAATTTTGACTCACTAATTCTAATGCTACATGAATTTCAAATATCATGTAGAATTTATTTAAAATAGTAATAAATTAATTTTGAACTAAACAAACCAACAAGATATAATCTAATGTCTAAATGTTAAACAAAAAAACATTACATTGTTTAAAAAAAACATTATCTAATAACAGAAAAAATTTATGATTAAGTGATTTTAACTATTCAATAATCAATGTAATATATAAATAAATAATCAAAAATTATCTGATTATGAATTTTTTTTGTCATCACTATATTATCTACTACTTTATATTAAACTAAAACATTTCAGAATAAAGTGAATAATTTAAATTTTCAAGTTATTAGCAAATTTGTTTGTGTTATATTTACATGACCAATTATATTGTTGTTTAATAAATCAGTGAGTCTGTTACTAATTCTTTTCAATTTTCATGTAACCTATAGTGGCTTAGTCAAAATAGGCATATTAGATTTGGCTGGGTGGTTTATCTATAGGTAAGTAGTATTCTTTTCTTTTAAGTCATTTTTTTAATCTATTTTTCTATTAATCCTTGCCTTCTCTTGTCTTCTTTTTACTTTCTTATATGAAGTTACAGTATATTAAATCAGGTTAAATTTTTTTCTTGCATTAATGACTTGATCATATGACTTATATTAAATGATCAAAATACAGTTTATGTAATATACAAATGAACAGATAATATAGATAATAAGGAGTTTTAATGATAGTTTTTAGTTTAGGTTGGGTTATAGTTTACTTTTAATATAAGTTTGATATTTTAGTTTATTTAAGCAAAAATGTATTTACTTGAGAGTACTGTTATTACTTTTCTTCTTGGCAAAAAGCCTTTTATTTACAATAAAACTTTTATTTACATTTGATAATAATTTTCTTTATATTATCTATTTAAATATATCATCATTAAAACCTCTTTTCCTACTATAAGCTGAATGTCCCATATATCATCAATCTATCTGAAGTAACCAAAGTAATAAAAATAAGAAAATTAAGATTTTTCTTATTTTTCATATGAGCAGTTACTTGAGTAGGCAACTGAAAAATCTATAAACATATACAGATCATATGATTTTTCAGTACTGAAGATCATGTGGTATTTTATATAAGCAAAATGAGATTACGTAACATTTTATATGAATGTATATATGTACATACTAACATATATATTAAATCATTTAAAGTGATTAAAGCATTTACAAAAAATGCATATTGAAAGTATAAAATACTGTCGCTTTTATTATTATAATAAAGAATTATGATTTTATTATCAATTTATTTTACTTATTAGATTTCACTAAGTAATTAATAATATATAATTTTTTAATACTCTGATCATTAAGTAGAAAAAAAAGTAAAAATCCATACAACTTATATGTATATAATGTAATAAATATGTCTAAAAAATAATATATAAGAAAAAAAAATTAGTTTGTAATTGTTAATAATTTAATTAATAAGAAATACTTACTTATTTTTAAAATATGTTTGTCATTTATTTATATGTTCTTGATTGAATTATTGTACCAATTATAGAATTGATCATGCCTAAATTAAATGAGAAATTTGAAACATTAGAGCCTTTAAAAATGCAGCTAAGTCAGCTGCTAAAACTCATAGATTTGCTTTTTCAAGAAAAGACAGTAACCTTGTTGGGCATAAAACCAAATTGTTTTATGTTGTCTTGCAATGCACTAAGGATAGAAAATGGTGCAATAACTGGAATATAACTAAAGAAACCAAAAAAATAAAAAAAACCACCAAACATGATAGATGTCCTGTATATATTAGAGCTATTGCAAAATATTGCTCAATAATAAATTTAAGTAATAAACCAATATGGATTGTTACAAGAGTCACACTTAAGCATAATCATTCTATGCTTAAAGCTGATAAAATTACAACATTTCCTCAATATCATGTTATGAATTTAGCTCAAAAAAGTCTTATATAACAATTGTATAACAGCAATGTACCTATTTGAGTTATCATAATAGCTGCTAACAAAATTAACAATAGTGAAATTATTCATTCAAAGAATGTTATAAATAAACATGCTTGTATTAGAATTGCTTTGAATGAGAGTTCTAATGATAATTCTACTCAAAAACTCTTGAAACTTCTTAAAGAACATGATTATATTATTGTATCTTTAAAAACAATAAAGAATACTTAACTTATCTGTTTTTTTTACATATTAAAGTGACCAAATGTGTTGCAAGATGTCTAGAAATCCTTATTGTAGATGCTATATACAAAACTAATGTTTATAAATATTTTCTTGTCAGTGTTATTGATGTTAACAATATTAGCAATGAAAAAGGAGTATTGGCATCATATCAAATTGCAATGACTTGAATGGAAAATAAGAGTAAGGCATCATATACATGGTTTCTGCAAACACTTTAAATCAAGATCTATGATTTTTACAGTTGCCTACCTGAAGTTTTTATGTCTGATAGGAATTAGACATTAAAAAATACTACATTTAAGATGTTTCCTAAATCTAACAAAATGCTATACATTTGGCACATTTTGGAGCAGAATTTGAAGACTAATTGCTGTAAACTTTTTAAATAAGATGATGACTACCAGATATTCAAAAAAGAAGTTGAGACTCTGTGCTTTACATTATATGAAGAGCAAATTCTACAATTATTAAATACAATTAAAAAAACTGCAAAAAAATCTTATACTTCTGAAAAAGTAATATTATATATTAATATATTGATAAAAGAATTGAATACATAGATTTTTGCTTATATCAAATGGTTTTGCTATATAGAAATATTGACAACTAGAAGGTCTAAATCATCTCACAAAGCATTTAAGCAAGCAATCAAGACTGCTAAGAATTTGAAAAGTGTTTTTTATCAGTTTAATCAAATAATATATTTACAATATCTAAAAGCATCAATATGCTTAGATTCAAATAAAGTTGTCATTAATCTATTTACACTTTATGATCCTAAATTTGGTGAACTTGTTGGAAACATATTAGTTTGAATAATTAATAATATTAAAAAAATATTACAAAAAATGAAAGAAAATCTAATTATAAATAAATATATTGAAATTTGTAAATATTTAATCAAGATTAATTATAAACTTTCTTGTTTATATCTATTTCAAATGAAAGGTTCAATTTCTTTGTCTATTATTAATAAGAGATGACTTTTTGAGAGACCTGACATCATAAAGCCTCTGTGTTCTTCAATATCTATTATTACAGATCTTAAGTTTTCTGATACTTTTATTAAGGCAGAAGAAGTTTTTCAACAATTACCAGATAATATTTTTAAAATTAAGTTTATTACAAAACTTTATCAAGTAGTTAATATGCCATTGTCTGAACCAATTAAGCTATCACAAAAAACAATGATAAAGAGCCATTCTTCAAATACTAAATAAGAGTTACTTTTAAGTAAGTGTCAAGATGCTGCTACTATAAAAAAAAAAGAAAATTGAAAAATATTATAAAACTTAAAAATAAAACTATCCAACAACAGCATATACTACTAAAACAAATTTCTATTAATTTTGGTTCTCTTAACTGTAAATTATATGAGACAAACATTTCTAAATTTATATATGAACATATTTCAATATATATCAATATAATAAGTACATCAGGAAATATAATCTACTATTGAATTAATATAGAATATCAATATAAAATTAGCAGAATCAATGCTCTCTACATTAAATTATATATGTAAAATGTCTTAATTTTGTTGCTAAATTATTATTAAAAAACTAATTACATTATAATTATAGTAATTTTTAATATTTTGTTAATACTATATTACTAATAATACTATTTTGATATTAAAAAGGCATATAAAATTAATGAATTCAATGCTTTCTACATTAATTATATATTAGATTATATTTCCTGATGTGATGATAATTGTAGCTTTTGTACTATTGCAGTTTTAATTGAAAAACCTGAAATTACTGACCTAATGTTCAAAAATTTATATATAATAAACTTTATACCTGTAAGTCTCATTACATTCAACTATTTTTAGAAAAAAAAAAAAAAAAGTATGATGAAATATTATATATAACACAGTAGAAAGCTAACCCTTGTGCTAGTGATTATTGGATGTCTATACCATCTTTTGGCTACATGATTGCCAACACTTTTTAATGACCTGTACATTATTTTAGTAAACATATTTCTCTTACATTCCTTCTGGATAACACATCATTAAACTGAAATACATTAATTATTTTTGCCTATATCTCTGAACAAAAACATTTCATAATCATGAGACTTAAGCCAATACATGTGCCTGTTTCTTTAATTGTAAGAGGTTAGAAAGACATATGTTCTGAAAAAAGCAAAATATGAAAAATTTTATTTTCAACAAGAATTGCTCATTTTAATAAGAAATATGAACAATATTTGCATATAGAAAAGGAAAATTTAGAAGTATAGTTTCGCTGTAATACAGTATGAAAGGAATTTAATATCTGATATAAATACATCATATACAGGTTCTTTTGCATTGAGTTGCAATACTTTATTAATCATATAAAAGTTTCGTTGTAATACAGTATGAAAGGAATTTAATATCTGATATAAATACATCATATACAGGTTCTTTTGCATTGAGTTGCAATA
>CAJVQA010006471.1:0-14858 GCA_910591915.1 Cetraspora pellucida | reverse complement strand
TTTACATTATTTATACAGTTTAGAGTACTTTTTAAAAAAACGAAAACCAACTATAATAAAGTAAAAAAAAACCATATGGAGGTTTCTTTAGAGCTGTAGGACTCCATAGTCAAAAATAAGATCTAATTCTCGTCCGTTTAAAAAGTTAGTATGGTAATAACTTCTCAAAACCCGATAAAATCAACTTATTACTAAGCTAATTTTTTTAAATGAATGAGAATTAGATCTTATTATTGACTATGGAGTCCTACAGCTCTAATGAAACCTTCTATATGGTTTTTTTACTTTATTATAGTTTGTTTCGTTTTTTTTAAAAAGTACTATAAACTGTATAAATAATGTAAAATTAAATTGAATTTATTAGCCAATCAGACAAACTTCTGCCTATGATATTTGTATTACTTTGATCAAATTTACTGCCGGAATTATAGTACGTTAAATAACTTTATTAGAATACAAATAACTTATAACTTCTTTTTTAACTCTTGCAATATTTTTTAGTTAATTCTCATCTTTGGCATTCTTCTTATGATTGCTTGTATCAATTGCATCAATTATTTTGACATCAATGATGATATTCTAACCCTGAAATATTTCAGAATTACTTAAGGGCAGAGTACATGTAGGTCATTTATCATATGATCTGCACAGTAAATTTAGATTTACATAGAAAATAAAAATATGTTATGGTGCAAACGACTTAATTACATCCACAACTTCAAAATGCAAAGGCTTTTTAACTAAATATAAAACTAGCAAAAATAAATATGTAGTTAAATAGCCTTTAATGTATACTACAAAGTTACGTATTTTTTTTGCTCACTATATTATTAAAATTTTTTGTAGTTAGGGTTTTATTAGAGTCAATTTTAATAATAATTGCCAGATTTTCAGCATATGCACAATTACATGAAATTATCTGATTGGTGACTATGATTGCACGTGATAAAAAATGATTGGCTGCATGTGATTCGTGTTACCAAAGATCATTGTCAAGACTTTTGTAAAAGAATTTTCCATCATATGATATAATTTCAACCTACTTTTATTCTTTTCAATAGTTATTAGGAATCTCTTTAGGAAAGAGATAAAGTCATTGCTTTGAAACAAGAAGTTATGATTTACAAGTTCAAATATTAAGAAATTTAGACTTAAGCCTGAGTATGTAACATGTCAAATAATTGAATTATAATATATTGTCAATTATCTATATAACAGAAATCTGAGTTGAGAAAAAATCCAGCAGTGACTTAGCTATTTAATAAGATTAAGCTGTTCATACTATTTTTTTTTTCCTATAAGCAGTTATGCTAGTACTTTATTAAGTTTTTGAAATTATATTTGTAACTATATAAATGTCTTTAATATCTAAGTCTAGCATCACTCAGCTATCTTAATAGTACCTAAGTGCAACCTGCTGCATTACTTCAAACAAAAGTAAGCTACTTGTTTAACTATTTAAAGTTCATAATAAAAGGATCTTTTCTCTTCCATGACAAGCTCCAAGATTGTCTTCATTACTTCCTTTTCAACTTGTTTTCCTTTTTCTCTTATTTCTTTTTTTTTCCTTTTTATTTTTTTCTAATTTGTCTTTTTTTATTTTCCTAGTTTCTTTAGCTTTTTATTTTTTTTTTATTTACTTTTACCTGTTATTCCAATTTTTTGATAATTTTCTTACAATGTATTCTCTATACTTGTTTATAGAATATGTTTCAGACTATTATTGCTACTATATTTGCAAACTGCTATCTTGATCTTGTGTTTAATAGTTCTGCTAGTTTGTTTTGTGTTTCTTTTGGAATTAGGCCTTTTATTAGTGCTTTTCTTATTTTAACTTCCTTTGTTTCTGTTTTTCCAAAGAGCGCTGTATATAGCATATATAAGGAAATCTAAATTTTTTTCTTTTTTTTTTAATTTCTTCTATGCTGTTGCAATAGTTACTTTTTGGATTCTCTTTCAAAGATTTCTTTATCTCTTGCATGCTGCCAAGTATGCTTGCATCTCTTTTACTTTATCTTGGCATACTTAGCATTCCACTGTTGTGTATATATCTGGTCTTCTTTTGTTGAGTTCTTCTAAGGTTAGAAGTTTAGCTGTTTATACTATACTAATAAAATATTTTGAAATTTATATTAAATTTTTATTAAAATTTAGGATATTATAAAAATCTTATTGATAAATTCAAATTCTTAGTAGTGTAATATTCTTATTGATTAATTATTATATAATTATTATATGATTTTTATAATAGATTATAATATCTAATCTTTAAATAAATCTATTTTAATAAATTTTAATCTAAATATAATAAATATACTATTATTAAAATTATAAAAATCAATTTTACAATTTTGTTTAGAGAAGTGTTACTTATTATGTAGATATATACTTTTTCAGACTTAGGTAATTAAAATCTTCTTAAACTCAATAAATTTTTATTTAAAATCTCCTAAAAACTATCATAATAGTTTTGTATAATGCAGTAACTAGCAGTTAATAGTTATTATAATGGCTCATATTTAACTAACAGTTAATAGTCATAGAAGTATGTTATAACAATCTTGAATGTGCAGTAATGAGCTATCTTTACAAGATTATAATATTATAACAGTCCTATATAATGCAATAATAATGAACAAAATGTATATAGAAAATAATAATTATAACAGCTATGTAGTATAGTAAATAACAGTTAACTTGTTTTTACAAATTTATTTAGTCAACATAATTAAAGATAGAGTTAATTACTAATATATATTTTTAGTAAATTGTTATATTAACTAAATAAGCTAGCTGTTAGTCAAAAACAAATCTCATTATTAATTATTAACAATTATAGATTTTTATTTAGAATTGCAGCAATATATTATTACAAATGTATATATAATTTATTCTTGCTATACAATATGCATTAATAAGTTCTATTTATAAAAATTTTAGATCTATAACAAAAATGGAATAAAGAATAAATTAAGATTATTATAATATATTATTTTGATCTTAAAATAATTAATTATTAAAACTTTATTTATTAAGATTTGCATAGTAGAAATACTTTATATTTTAAAATACACATATTGAACTATTTAACATCTCTATTGTATTATTATTATAAATAAATGCCACCAAGAAAAAACCTATTATTAGGCTTTTAATTATATTTTAGACTAGACAAAATCTCTAATAAATTAAATAAATTGTGTTTAATACAAAATATAATTAAAAGTACAATGACAGTTTTTCTTGGTAACACTTATATGTTGTATATATATACATAGTCAGAATTAAATTTTTATTAATTTTAAATTAATAAAAGTTGCAAAGAATTTTTATTTAATATAAAAATTTGAAATTAATAAAATATAAAATGAATAACTAATCAGTAAATATAAACAAAATTTTTTTAGTTTGAGCAATTCTTTAAATTAGGCAACTATTAAAATTATCAACAAGTTGTTTTTTTATAAACTTTATATAACATTATAAAGTTATATAAATATTATAAAAATTTTTTATATAGGTCTATAAATTTAGTATAGGCTTATATAATAAGAATTTTTATATATAAACTATATAATTTTTATATATAATTTTATTTATTATTTATATAAAATATAAAATTATATAAATTATATTTATATTTATATAGAAATGCTTTAATTTTACTTTAGCTATTTCTCAAAAGTAACTAAAGTAAATACTGATCAGTACACTAAAAAAAATGTTTAACATGCTTAAAAACCTCAAATTTAAACTTTAAAATCTAATCTTAGATTTATTATTTAAATTAAAATTTTTGCTATTTTACATAATTAAATATAAAAATATATATAAATTTATATAAATAATTATGTAAATTTACATAAATCTATATAAAAACAACTTTATAATAGTATGTGTAAAGTATTATAATCAGATTAGATTTTTTTTTAGTATTAAGGTGATCTTTTTGGTCTTTTGACTTTTATTAATTACTTATTAGTATTGTGGTTCAATAAACCACTACAGAAGAGCATACAATTGGCTACACATGTAACTTTTCTATATTACTTATTTAAGAAGTCTGTCTTAAGATTCTTCACAAATTGCTATATCTAACATTCTACTTAGGTGTTTCACTTTAAATCTTCTAATCTGTAATTTGTGTTAACTTACTAAGCTATACTCAGATGCTCAGATCATCATCTCAACTTTAGAACTATTTTATCCTTAAGGTAAACTTCTTAGAGCCTTCTGTACTTATTTTTATAGCTGATCTAGGTATTGCTATGGCAGAACTAACATTTGTAAGCAGGGCTTAACTATTAAACTGCTATGCTCTTGTACAGTTCACTTAGACCTTAACATCTACTTCATAGCATAACTCTGGTACTTTAGTATATTTTTGCATTTTCACTTATCTTTTTACTAAACTTCTAATTCAGATAGGCTGTATAAAACTATAACCAGTTCATCAGTATATCAGATTAGCCTAATATTTTTTTCTTCTAATTTGTTCTAATAGCTGGGTTAGTGTTACCTTCAAGACTCCCAACCTAAATGTTTTTGCCCATCTGGCTACTATGACCAGATACTATAACCTTGATATTTGTTTCCTTAAACTAGTCTTTACAGTAGAGTTATTGAAGATCCAGCTATCTCCTTACTTGGATCTTTCCAAATAGACTTTTTGTTATCCAATTTCAACAGATTTACATAGCCACAAAAACTTATCTAGTGTTTATACTATCTGATTTGTCAATTTGCATTTTTCTATATAATGTCATACTTATATAGATGTTTTATGACCTGCCAGTCATGCTAGTACAACTACTATTACAGGTATTCTAATCTAATTATTAGTAACAGTTGTCATAATATGAATATTATATAGGTGATTATCTAAATTTTCACTATTGATTGGATTTGAATATCCAATCTACCACTTGGGAAGTTGACAACCTGACTATTTCACTAAGTCACCACATCTCTCATAATCAGATTAGTTCATATAATTATATTATAAAATTCAAATATAAAGTTTTCAAAATAAAACATTTTAAATATTACTAAATATGCCAAAGACACCAAATGTTAAAAAAAAAATTTAAATCTAAGATTAATAATGATAATAGTAACAAAATCTTTATATAAATAATTGTCACAAGTAATACAAAAATTTGAGATCTCAAGATGCAAATCACTAATTCTTTCTAATGATCACTTATACCAAATTTCTGCTATAAACATTTGATTCTTACTCAATATTTTATTAAGTAAACTGATTTTAGATATCTAAGTAAAGTTTATCTAACACAATTTTACACTTAGGCAACCAAGTTTTATATTTCTAAGTTCCTTTTCAACAGAGATATATTTAACAAATTAAAAAACACTTTATTTAAATTATCTTAATATTTTACTAGATTAACTGTTCTAATGACTTAGAACAAACTGAAAGAGCTTATTATTAGCTTCATATTGATATATAAATTATTAAAAATGGCCTAAAATTGATCAATTTATTAAAAAATTCTTTTAAACTCTCTTGTAAAACTTTGCATTTTATTTTTATAAATTTTTTTTATTTTTTAGGAGGTTGTCTCTGGTCTGCCCCATTCAAACTCATTCAAACAGGATTACAAATCAATATTATACTATTTGAATTAATCTGTATTGTTTACAAATTTGTATTCTTTTAATTTTATACAACTTTTTGTTCAATATTAATCTTGACTTTCAGATCTGCAAATGTTATATACACTGTGTAATACTTATTTGGCATACCTGTATTTGTCACATTATTTTATTTGTTACACTCTATTATCTGTCACACTTTGTTATTTGTCATACTTCTTATTTGTCACACCTCTATATATTTCAGACTGTCTCATATTCAAGATTTTCATAATCTACTTTATTTTCATCTTTTAAGCCAAAATGCCAATTCTTATTAATGAAAACCCAGATTCTTATAATATTAACTACTATTATAGCAAATACAAAAATTGTTATGATGTAGAAATAATTGAAGAAAAACCTTAATCTCTATAAGTACTTTCTACAGATATCAATTCAATTAATTGTAATGCTTCTGTTAAAAAACATCATTACTTTAAAGTTTCTTTACAACCTACTATTGCTACATGTCTTTGTAAAGCATATTATACTAGTTTTACTTCTAGATTCTATAAAATTTCTTATTTCATATCTCTTGGTTGATCTACAACTCAAACTACATCTACTATATCTACAAAATGATTTATAAAAATTATTGACAAATTGTTTGCTTCATTTAACTTTAAACAACAACAACCAGATATTTCTTTAACCAAATCTTATATCTTATTTTCTGGTTTCTAATTAGATCCTATTCCAACTACAATCATTGCATACTCTCAACACTACCATACATGTTTTATATATAGAATTAAAAATATTCTTTGTATTATAACTAAATAAAGCAATCATGTTTTAACCTATACTATTTGTACTATCTTCAAAAATAATCTATTACATAGGCTTTGTGTTTCTGACTTATTAAACATTAAACTTAAATCTCTTGTATAAACTTTATCTTTGATATTCAAACAACAAATAACAACAGCTATAATCAAATTAAAAACTAATTAGCTTAAACAATCAAACTCTCTCTTCTACTTCTCAAAACCAAATTATCCCTTCTCTTATTTTTAAACAACAAATTATTTTTGTTCTTATTAAACTTCAACAAATAAAATCTGTTAACAAAATTCAACTTTTTACTTTCTTTTTTTTTAAAAAAGAGAAAAATAATAAACAAAAAAAACAAAAGAAAAAAAACCAAAGAGATACTAGCAATGATCTTAACTGATTTAAAGAATATCTAGTAACTGACTTAATAAAAAACAACACCAAACTTAACAATCCTATTACTTAGCAACTTTTTACTTTTATTAAATAATATTTTATTAATATTTATTTAGGAAAAATTATCTAATCAGTATTTGACAAAACTTCTGAATTAAAACTTTAGCAAACAAAAGGCCTAAATTTTTAATTAATCTTATCTATGAAGCAAACCCTTCAATTGACAAATCAATATCTATTCTATTCAAACTAATCTATTCTCATTTATTTCTTTTTTTTAAAAATTTACTACAACTTTATTTACTTAACTAAATTATCTAAAAATCTTTGCTTCTTATAGTTCTATTTCACCATATACTATTACTAATTGAAAACAAGTAACTCTTAATTTGGCCTGCCTATATCTTATTTTTTATAATAAATACAAAACCATTTATGCAAAAAAATTTTATGAGAACCTCAAACTCTATTCTATTTACTTTAAACTATACTATTATATTAGTAAAGATAATGCTAATTAGCTACTTTTCAAAATTTAAAATGACAATAAATTTAATATCAACATCTTTCTCAATATTTCTAAAAAACAATTTCTTTAAATATTTTAAATCTTATTCTTAAAAAATCACTTACCAAAATTCAAAGTTTGGTTTGAAAAATTTTTTAATATTTATAAATGTTAATTTTATAATATTGATTAAGAAAAAACATTTAACTACATTAAATACCAAATTGTACTCAATCTGTCCAATATTTGCAAAACTCTTCTACCTTCTGAATTTAAAATTACTTTTATTAATTCTTTACAAAAGTGCTCTAAACTATGTTTTAAAGCAGCTTTATATCATATTCATATATTTACAATTGAAAACTGTATAACATTACCTAAAGATACAGAACATAATATCAAAAGTTTATTATCTCTTTTCTTTACTAACTCATATAATCATTTTCTAGCTTCAACTAATACACAGTCCAAATCTAAATGAACATACTCTACTCTTGACTTCTCAATTTTTAATAAAAACCAATCTAAAGCTGTTACATTTAACAAATTCACACTTATTATCTTTCTTTAACAACTTGTCTCTAATATTAAAAAGAATTTACCAAACTTAATGATACTAAAATCAATCAAGCATAAAAGAATTACTACTTTTATAGCTTTTTCAAAGCTTATCAAAGTACTGCTGCCAGTAATGATCAAATTAACAATTATTATTCACAACAAATTATTGACAAAATTACTAGCAAACTTATTAGTACTGAGTACTTAGTCTGAGTACTTACATACTTTTATATTCTTAAAAATGATAAACTTTTTATTTTATCAATTAAAAAATTTTACAACAAAAATTCTATTCTGAAGCCCAACAAATTTTATATTCCAAATTTAATATTAAATTTAACTTATTTAAAACCAAATCCATCTTTTCTAATTTAAACACTCCTACCAAATCAACACTCTTAAAATTCAAAGAAAATAATAATTCATCTGAGCTTTCTGATAATAACATCATTATTTCAAAATTAAACACTGATAATACTAATCAAAACACAGAACAAAATCTACAACCAGATTATGTTACAACACTCTCTCATAATTTTTTTTAATAAACTCTTCTGTAGAGCATATAAATAAAGTTACTGTTTCTAAAATAATAATGTCTTCTATATTTAGTAAACCATTCTTAGAAGAGAATAATGTAAGTGAATGGGTGGTTAAGTCTATTTATGCAGAGGACCAGATTAATAATAGCCAGACCCAATGTACAGAACAGGCTATAGTATCTTGCACAGCTGTGTAAACTGAGCATATAGTAAGTAAATCTACAGAAGAACTCTTTACTTTCTTGAACTCTATTTCATCATCTTATATCAAGGAAGAACTACAAGACTTATTTTATAATACATTATATGATTCAAATTTATGCTATAATCTGTAATTAGCATATTTAAAACTATCTCTACTTCCACATTCTCTAACATTTAGCTTCTTTTTAAAACACATTCATCATTATAACTATTTACAACTAAACAATTTCAACTATGCATTACAATATTAATCAAAATTGATTATAGTGAATATTATATATTTTTATTATACAAATTTCAACCTCACCTAAATATTTATTTCACAATAATTAGGCTATACTTATTATCTATCCATACCCATTTCTTCTAAATTTTCTTCAATAAACAACAACATACCAAATACAAATTTAATTATAAAGAAAAATAATATAGACTACTCTTATTTTCAACTAGTAGAAACTATTTTAGAAGGTTATAATAAAACTATCTTAGCTAAACAATAATATGACAACATCTAACTTAATATCTGCTACAACAAATTTTTATTATACAACTATTTACTATTGCTTTCTTATTCACAAACTATTATTTCTTTCTTATAACATATTTACAGTTTTGGCTATTTATCTGATAATGCTTATGGCTATACATTAACTATTTCTATTAAAAATAATTATAGCAAAACTCATGTTTGTCTTTCATCAAAAGCTAAACTATTACCTAATTACTTTATTCTACCAATTCAAGCTATTTAGCATTATTTAAACATTTAGCTAAAATTAAATACATTAAAACTAATCTTTTTCATACTAGCATCTTTAGCTTCTACCTCTAGTAATTTAACACAACCTTATTACCAAAATTTTTAAGCAGATTTATATTGATATATAGCATTTAATTAATATATATCAATTAAATGCTATATATCGATATATATTACTAATAATAAATAATGATTTTTGATATATAATGATATTAAATAATTATTATCACTATCGATTAGTAATGATTTTTATAAAATTCATTAATTTTTTTCAAACTTTGATATTAATTTTCTTGATAACTACTAATCCAAATCAGTTTAAATTTTTACTGTAGATAGTATATATGTTCAACTATCTTATACTAAAATTTTAGCTAATTTAGATTAATAGTTCATGAGAAATTACTTATAAATAATAATTAATTTTTTGTAAAAAATTAACTATTGTTTACAAGTGATTTTTTATGAACTTTTAATCTAAATTAGCTAAAATTTTATTATAAGATAGTTGAACATATATACTATTTACAGTAAAAATTTAAACTGATTTGGATTAGTAGTTATCAAGAAAATTAATATCAAAGTTTAAAAAAATTTAACAAATTTTTGTTATATATTGTTAATAATTACTTATAATAATACCCTACAGGGATGCTATATATTGATAATAATATAGACATTATTATCGATATATAGCACTTTTAAAAATTTAGTGATGCTAGAAACCCTAATACCTTACCTCTAAATTTTACAATCTGCACTCATAATGTTTGAAGATACAATAAAAATCTCAAATAGCAAGTCTAGAAGAATTATTGTATTACTTATTCTTTAAACATTATTAGTATTACAGAAACTAAAATAGCAAAAGATAATGCTATTACTAAATTTTATAACTTAAAATACTATTTCTATTACTAGTTATGTACTAATAGTTTTAAAGCAAAAACTGCACTTATGATTCATAAACACCTTAGATCCCATATATATAATATTTTTATTCTTTCTGGCTATGCTATTGCTATAGATCTCTTCTTCAAATATGATCACAAATTTAAATTATCTTTATATATCTATCATGTAAAAACTCACAATTAAGACTTCAAATTCAAAACACTATTATTTAATAGATTTAAGAAACTACTAACTGAAACATTCTATCTATAATATTAGATAATTTTAATGTACCATCTAACAACTCTACTTTCTCATCTATCAAATACAAACTACTGCAATTTTTACAATATAATAATATCTATAATCTAGCAGATCATACAAATACCTTCTCTTATACCTAGCATAGCAGTAAACATCACAATACTATTGACTATATTTGGGCCTACCTTTCTTTATTCAAATACCTCAATTCATTTTACTTAGATGATACAGAAAACTGCATCCAAAGTGATCACAAAATTCTTATATTCTTTTAGACATTTCTTTATGCTTTTATAGGAAAAAACAGACATTTAACTAAAACCAAATACAGAACTTTTAACTACAAAGGAATAAACAAAAAGCAATAGAAAATCTTTGCTAACTAAGTTTTTTTTAATCTCATTACAAACAAAACACTCTTTTTTACTTAAACTTCTGAATCTCTTAAAACTACCTGATATAAAATTCAAACTAGTATTATTAATACTGCTACTAAATACAGTTCTAACTAAAAAATAACAATTTGCAACTTTTAATATTCATTTTTAGCTAAAGCTACTTTACTTTATCTAAATCTTAAAAAACTCAATAACATTATTAGACAAGTTAAAGCCTTTTTAACTAACTCATTACCTATATCTATACATCTCAATCCTATTATACACTATTTTAACTCAATATATTATCTTAATATATCTCTTATACCTAACACTTATAAGCTTATACCAAGCTAGATTACTAATACTAATACTGAATAGCAAGCTCTTTATCATGCTTAAAACATAAAAAACATTAAACAAATCTGAGAACAAATAAATTAGCATATTAATCTTAGATGCTCTAAACTTCAAACTAATCTTAAACTTATAATCAACAGCATACTCAACTGTTACAAGAATCCAGTAAAATTTAATAATATAAAAACATTAAATAATACAATTACAGACCCAAAACTAATTAAAGAACATATCCAACATCATTTTGACAACTAGACTGTCTACAGACCTATTAATGATTATAAATTTAATACTCACTAGTTAGATAAATATAAACTAAAAGCTACTACTAGTTCAGACTATTATAATTTAGCTTTGGCTGAATTTTCACTTGATGAAATTACTAGAACTCTTAACCAACTTCCTAATAACAAAGCATATAAACTATCTGAAATTAGCTATGAAATACTTAAACAGGCTAGTTTCACCTTTTTTTAAGCAATATTTGTTCTTTTTAATCAATGCATTCAAACTTCTCACATATCTAAGCAATAGAAAGAAGGTCACATCTTTCCAATATCTAAAAAACCTATCTTTGATAAAACCTTTCTAATACAAGACCTATTAGCCTTGTTTAATATATTAAGAAACTATATACAAAACTTCTTACTAATTATCTTAATTAAATACTTATACAATATTCTATTTTATCTCTTTACAACTATATTGTTTTACCTGACAATAGCATATATATTCTTATATACATACTTAACAATATTATCAAAGATGCTAGTTGCAATAACAAACAATTATAGCTTCTGTCTTAGGACATAAGCAAAGCATATGTTTCTGTTAATTTAAAACTTTTTACAAAGTTTCTTAAACAGATATTAATGCCTCAAACCCTTATTAATATACTTATTAATCTTCTTACTGATTGCTAAAACTGGGTTATATTTAATCTTAGTCTTATCAACTTTTATTCAGTTAAAAATGATATAGATCAAGAAGAAACTATAACTCTATTATTCTGGAGAATCTATTATAATCTGCTAATTTATAAAATTGCTTTATAATTTTCAGATTATTCTTTATCTGCATCATGAAAAACCAACTTATACTTATCTTAAACCCAAACTTTAAAAATATTTGTATCAGTTCTAGCTTATATAAATAACACTCTTTGGATTGCAAAGTTCAAAGAAAATCTGGATTGCAAAGTCTAAAGAGAAGCTTAATCTAATAACTAAAACTGCTACATTCTTTTATCAAATAGCCAATATTCAGATTAACCTAACAAAGTCTATTCTAATCACAAACTCTTCTACTACTTCTATATAGTTTTCTGAATCTCTAATTTATTTTATTTTTAAAAATCAATCTTTCAAGTTTTTTAGATGTTGGTTTACAGTTAATAACAAACAATCTCAAACTATCAAACTAATAAAAGAAGAGACTTATAATCTTATCAATATTGGCAACATAAAGAAAATTATTGACAAACAAATTGCTTATATTATCAATATAGTAATCATTTCAACTTTGGAATATTAATTATATAACACTATTTTTCTTATACTACATATAACCAAATCTTATCTAAATACTTTATTGTAGCAAAACACAAGTCTCACATTTCTAAATCCATACCAAATAGCACAATGCTTAACCCATATTTATATAATATTTATAATATATAGAACATTTAACTCTAGCATCACATTTCTAATTATCTCTAATGAATCAACAACTCTGACCTTCTTGGCATTACAACTTAAATTAGACTTCAACAACTACAAAATAACTTATGATTTCTTATTAATATTTTACATTATTCTAAACTAATCATTGATGGCTCTAATAGATACTTATTAAACTTTAAAATTATTCAACTTTTTATTCATTTTAGCTTAGTAATCTCAGCCAATCCTAATATTATATAGCCTTATATAATTAGTAATGAAGGCCAGTTACTAGAATTAATTTTATCTTAGCATTCTAAATATTTAATCTTTAAAATGCAACCTAGATAATCAAATATTATGTATCTTAAACAACTTTGCACAACTGACAACAATACTTATTAGATTGAAAATATCTTTTACCTAGACTTTTATACTTGCCTAAAGAAAAAAAACCTTTTTGGTTTTCTTACTTAGAAGACACAATTCTAGCACACTTCTACTACTGAAATATATTACTATACTATCAATCATCTAGTTATAACCCTTATGCCTATTATACTATTAACATATCTAAAAAATTTACAAAATTCAAATTTTGGTTACTTTCATATCACAACAAAGAAATTATTATTGAAAAAATACAAAAATACTTCCTTTTATCTAACTATTACTTCATTATTCACTGAACTTCTAATATAGATTTAAATTATTCAAAATTCTATTCTCTACCCTTGCTAAATACAAATGATATACAGGATGCTATCTTAATTCTTACAGAATTAATCAAACTTGTATTGTCAAAGTTTCTGCAATTATTTCAATACAATTTCTTGGCAGACCTAATTTCAAATACAAACTCAACCTCAATGCAAACTACTTGGACCTTATTTGCTCTACAGCTGTCAAGCATCCAATCTGTATTCTTTCTCTATCTATAATTCCTATTTCTAATTCAATCACTTCTGAAATCTTTATTCTAAGTGAAACTACCAACAAACTTATATCTATCTTTTAACTTAACTACTTTTATCAACAAATATTCTTTTATACTGATGACTCAGTAATTAACATTAGTACTGATCAATGCACAATAAGTATTAATTTAATCCAAGTTGATAATAATATTCAAACTATTAACTTCTTTTTTGCTAAAATACAATTTTGGCCCTTATCATATAAAGCTAAGTTTTTCTTAATTATCACTGCAATATCAACAGCTTTATACAATTCAGTAGTCAATATTTTTACCAATTCTCAATCAGTAATTTCCAAATTTAATAACTTTCAACTTTACTTAAATCATCCTAATAAGCTATTCAAATTTAACTTATGACCTATTTGGCATACTCTTTCTAATATTATTTAATCAAACAAATTACAAATTATCTTTTACAAGGTGCAAACTTATTCAAATAATAATCTTAATAAGCAAGCAGACTTTCTTGCCAAACAACATCCATCATTATCACTTCTTTTATTTAAGTATACAAATCTTTATAATTCTTATCATATTCTTCAATAGAAGCAACATCATGTAGAACTTCCTACAAGATATTTCATTAAACAAATATGTAAAATTTATATATTAGCTATATAGGCATTACAAAAATGTAATAGTAAATAGTCCTACTTCAATTAGAATATTGACTAGAGATCCACTTGGCTTTATTTTAATTACAATCAAAAACCTTTATATAATATTATTAATTTTAGACTTAATTAACTAAAATCCTTTAAAAAAGGATGTGGGTCCCATAGCTTAGCAGTTAAGCTCCCATACCCTCCACAGTCAAGATCAACAGTTTAAGTCCAGCTAGAGGCAAAATTGAAAGATTTTAGCTTCTGTAACCTAATAAGGAGCCTGTAATTGAATACGAAGCCCTGTGGTTAAGT
>CAJVQA010006470.1:0-14860 GCA_910591915.1 Cetraspora pellucida | reverse complement strand
TAAATATGAAATACAATATAGAATTCATATTTATTTGTATATTTGTTGGTTTAAGTGAAGAAGAAATTTGATAAAAAGAATAGTAAATATATAATAAGAAATAGAAGTATTATAAATAGTAAAAATAAGGTCAATAGGGACTAAGTTAGATAAAGTAGAAATAAAAGATGGTATATAAAAAAAGTTATGCAGTTTAAAACTATTAAGTGTAAGAATTTCTTAATGTAAATTAGAAACAGAATTAGCAGACATGTCAAGAGCAATAGCATTTAAGATGCAGTTAAGAGAATTAAAGATTAAATAATAAATTGTTTGAGTGAAAGGACAAAAAGTTCAGTGTAATGAAGAACTAGTTTGATTGCATTGATGGCAGAAAGAAGAATAAGAAGAGTTATGTTTATGAAGGGTATAAGAAATAGGTAGTTCATTTAAGAGGATTTTAACATAAAAGATTTTTAAAATAGAGAAATAAAAGCTATGAGCAAAGTTAGAAACTTTTTGATTATTATTAATGTAAAGCCAAATAACTTCCTAGTTAATATTAGATGCAATAGTAGAACATTGTTGAAAACAATATTAGGATGTCCAAAGTGTTATAATATGAGCTTAACAGATGGTGCAGATAGAGCATCAAATAGGAATCTCAATAAGAAATTAGTTAATAAATGGAATATATGCAGAGTTATAAAAGTTATTACTTAAAAATATTAAGAAGAGTAGTATTTGATAACTATGAGCAAGCTGGTTAACAAGATTATTAAATAGGTCATCTTGGTGTACAATAACTTTGTGAAAAGTAAACTAAATATTATATGAGTTAATAAAGTTAATAAGAGTTTGCCAAATAAAGAAGTATAAAATATGAGTATAAAAAAGTTAAGAAACTAATAGGCAAATATTGTAATATTTGAAGATTACATATTGTGAGTTAGTAAAGATATGAACAGAAGAGTTTCTGGGAGCAGTAATGATTACTAAAAGAATAGCAAGAATTTTAGCTTTAAAAAAGTATAGTCAAAGTTTAACTAGTTTCTGAAATGAATAAGTAGTTGTAGAGTTATCAATTTGGACCCATCCTATGCCCATAGAGCATTGAGAAATACCAAGCTCAATAACAGAACTATCAGTGTAAAATAAGATAGTAGTTAGGTTATAATTAGAATTAGCAATAGATTATAGGCTGTCAGTGAGTTGGCCTGATTAAAAGATGCAAGATAATTGTTGTAGATTGATTGTTAATGAAGGAGAAGATGGAATATGTAAGAGATATTAAATAGCTACAAAGTATACAATATCAAGGAAATTGGCAAGTAGGTTAAGAGTTTTGTCAAGATTAATATAACAAAGTAATTTAGTAGCCAAATTTGTAGAAATAAAAATAGTATATTTGTTAGCAATTGTATTAAAATTAAGATGACATTCAGGGCATATAGTAGTAGTAGAAAGAGGAGTAAAATAAGGGTTAGAAAACTGAGACTAAAATGAACAGTGCCAGTAAGTAATAAAAGTAAGGCCTATAGGGCTATTATGCCTTCTAGTCTTGCTAATAATGATTTGATTATTGAGAACAGTAAGTAACAGAGTTTGGTATTAAAGTTAAAGTGACCAGTAGTATAAAAAAAGTAGTTTGGTTAAGGTAGGTTGGTTGAGATAGGTTAAAATGATTATATAATGTACATTGATAGAAATAGCTTATAGTAATGTTCTCAAGAGTAGTAAAGCATTGAGATATAATATCTTTAGAAAGTTTGTTTAGTTTGAGAGAAATATAATGCCAATATAATAAATATAAATTATTATAGATGGTAAGTTGGTCAAGAAAGAAGAGTTTGTGATGTCTAAGTTGTTTTTTAAAAACAGGGTATTTAGAATAGAAAGAAAAGAGAGATTCAAGAGAGATAGTTCTATTATGTAAAGTATAAAGAATATTATAAGTTAGATTAATTGAAAATGTCTAACCAATATGTTTAATAAGCTGTATAATTTTAAAGTTTGTAGTTAAGTAATTAGGACCATTAATAATTGAATTAATATGCTAATTGAAAACCAAAGATTGTTTTGTAATTGTTGGATTCAAATATGAATAGATGTACCTAATAGGTCAGAATTATTAAGTTATTTAAGAAGATTAGAAATATGATGTTGCAGTTGAATGTCCCAAATGTGTTTGATGTTATAAATTTGTAAATATAAAAAAGTACTAGAAGGTATTATATGACAAAATTTGACTTTAAGTTTGACAAGGCCAATATGTTGAGTGAAAATTTTGTTGCAAGTTGATTAATTGATTACAATATTTTGAAGTCAATATTCAAGCATAGGAATAATTACTATGTTAATAATATAGTAATCATATAAGTCAGTAATGTGTTTGGTTTAAGCAATTTAAATTAGTTAGGATGATTTAGAGATAAGTAGTTTTGTTTATTTAGATTGTTTGTTGTCCAAAGTGAACCAGCAATCTAAAAACTTAAAAGGTATTTTAGAAGAATGAAAAGAAAGAAGATGGTTATTATAAGAGATAGAAGTGTAATGAGGTGGAAAATTGTTGGTAACCAGAATGGATTTTGAAGGGTTAATTTGAATATTGGCTATATCATAGAAAGATTTGGCTATAGATAATAATATTATAGTTCAGATTGTGATAAAGCAATCCAAAGAGTATCATTTATATAAGCCAGAACAGAGTATTGTTTTTGTAATAAATTAAATATTTGAAGTTTAAGGTTAGTAGTTCAAGAGGATTGTAATTTGTAGCTGGAAGTGTTTGAGTATATATAGGAGATAAGTGAATCATAGTAAATATGTTATAACAAAGAAGTAATAGTTTTATCTTGGTCAATACTATTGTGAACTGAATAGGATGAAGTTAAACCAAGATTAGTTATAACTTGATTGTAATGATCAGTAAGGAGGTCAGAGAGAATATTAATAGTAGATAAAAGAAGTAAGAGGTGAAAAAATGCATGTTTAAAGAGAGTGAAGTTAACAGAGTCATAGGCTTTATTTATATTTTGTGAAAGTAATCAAATGTTCTTATAGTTGCAAAAAGCATCTTCAATAAGGTTGTTAAAAATATGAATAGAAATTGAGGTACTGTTGTTGAAAAAAGCAACATAATTAAAAGGTGAGAGAATGGAATAGATTGAAAATACAGAACTAAGTTGATTAGTAAGAATTTTGGTATAGAGCTTGCGAATATGTTCAATAAGACTAATAGTAAAGTAAGGTTAAAGTTACCATCAAAGGTATTTCATTTAGAGATAGGATAAATGTAACAATGTTTCCATTGTTTGGAAATTCTGTTTTTAAGAAAATAGTGGTTAAAAAGAGCAATAATAGCAGAAATGCATTGAGGGCTAATATGTTTAAGCATTTCATAACTAATGCCTATAGGACCATAGGCTTTGTTATTAAGTAATTGAGAAAGTTTTTAGAAGTTCATTATTAGTAATAGAGAAATTAAGAGAATAATACCAAGTTGGATTAATGTGAGAGAGTAGAAGATAGTGTTGTTGCCAGAAATTATTAAAGAAAGTTTGATTGATAGGTTTATGTACAGTCTAGTCTTGAAAGTAAGATCAAACATGTTGTTTAATAATTAGTAGGTTGGTAATAAGCTCTTAAAGAAGTTTTATATTAGTAAAGTGAACAGGTTGGTGATAATAATTGAGAATGCTATTTATAGCCTAAGTAGGATGTATTGTAAAATTAACACATCTTTTGTCAGTGGCTTGGTTAATTAGTTGTCAAAATAAAAGGGAGTTTTCAAAATAGCAAGCATAAAAGAGTTGTTTCCAGATTGAATAAGCATGTTGGAGCCAAGTTTGAATGAAAGTTGAATCAGTAGAGGTAAGTAATTGAAGGTCATATTGTGACTGTTTGTTAATTTGGAAGATGTTTTGATTGATATAGGAGGTATTGGAATATTAATTAAGTTTTTTAACAAGTTTAATAATATTATCAAGTTTTTTGAGAGATAGGTATAATAAGGTACTGTGAGGTAAGTATTGATAATTATAGCTATATTTGCAAAAGACTTTGTAAGAATAGTATGGGTGGCAAAGTAGATAATAGAGCATTGAATTTTGTGCTAAATGGTTTTAATACTCTCATGAGTTTCATTATTGGTAGAAGTTTTTGTGTAATAGAAGTTGTTAAGATAGTATATCTACAAAGATTTCTTATCCTCTGTAAACATAGCTTTGTAATTAAAGATATAATAGTAAATGCTAGTATATTTATGTAAAAGTTTGCTATAAGTATATGAAAATGTCCAGATAGAAGAAAGAATTAGATGATCACTAGAGGTAGAAGTTTGACTATTATCAAGACTATAAGAAAGAATAAATTGTATATTAAATTTGTCAGTCCAAATATAGTCAATATAACTACTGCTAGTATTATTAAACCAGATAAAATGCTTGTTGTTAAAGTGAGCTCCAATATCATACATATCAGAATTATTAAAAAAGTTAATAAGTTTATATTTAGAAGAAGAGCTGTTGGTATTGTTCTGTATATTAAAATCACCAAAAATAATGAGATGAATATGAAGTTGAAAGGCTTGTTAAATCCAGTTGATTACTTTGTTTTGGGTTTGGTTGTGAATTGAAGTATCAGTTGATGAAAGATATACTGAAATAATGTGAAGCTTGATATTACTTCGAAGAAAAATATCAAGTGTTATAGCATTTTCAGGATAAGTATAAATACTGTGAACATGAGGTTTAAGATATTGTGAATTATAATAGTAGTGCCTTCCATAGAGGTAGAAGAGTTAGACCAGTAGTAAGTGAAGAAGTTATTGTTACAGAAGAAGATATTAGATTTGTTAGAGATTTTTGTTTCTGTAATGTTTGCTATAAATATGTCATAATTGAGGCAGTAATTCTGCCATGCTTCTCTCTTAGTAGGTCATTAAAGCCTCTAACATTGTGTGTAGCAATAGTTAGAATAAGATAATGTAAAGTTGAATTTGATAATGATAGTGAAGAATTACAAGTAAAGATTGAAGAATGGCTATCAAAAAATAAATCAGATGAGATAGAAGTAGAATTAAAGGGGTTAAATTTGAGAAAAAGATTATAAAATATAAGAAGAAGATATGGAGTAATGACAATATAATCTGATAAAAGAATATTATTAGGAAGATATATATAGGTTTCATTGTAAAATGAATTAACAGAAAATATAATAATAGATACTATTTTGTTATTGTTATATTTGTCAATATGTTGAATTATAGTTTGAATAGTTTGGCTATAAGAAAGAAGTAGTAAATTGTAATGAAGAAAGAATTTGTTAAAACATGTATGAAGATTATAGGGTATTAAAGATGTTGTAAATAATTATTTAAAATTGTCTTCTATAAGGTTAATCACTATATGCTTGGCTCTTACAACTGTGCAAGATACCATAATCTGCCCTGTACATTGGATCTGACCATCATTGTCCTGACCTTTCATATAATTATTATTTATTTATTTTTTCTATAAAATCAAAAAATTAGTTTTTTTTAAGTTTTATTTGCATACTTTACTATAAAGACAATATCTATATAAAAGTCATCTGGTAACCTGTATAAGATCTGTTAACTGAGTCAACCTACTACTACTCAGGTGACTCAGATTAATTAGTAAAAAATAAATATTCATCAGATTAGCTAGTTTATTCAATTGTATGAAAAAATAGTTAAACAATTTTAATAAACTCAGCTTTGAAAAGCACTGTACAAATTAATTATTTTATAAATATAACAGTTATTAGGTTGGTTTTCTATGCATTGCTGAACTAATTCAATTTAGTATTTAGGAGTTCTGAAAGCAAATTCTGACTATAATCCATAATTAATCTTAATTGCAAGTTTGATATTAGACTCACATCCATCAAAGGCCTTTGACCTACATTTTAGCTATCATACATCAAAGCTATAAATATCAACTGTTTGTGTAAATTCAGATAATTTCTAAAGAAACTAGAACATAACACCTAAATATTGCTTTTTGAAACACTTTTATTTCTTTCTAGATAATCTAGATCTGTAATATAAGATTGGTCAGCTTTGCATAATTGTAAATATCAAATAATTCTATAAAATATCTTTAATTTGCCTTTCAAATCTTTAAATTTTTTTTAAATATTTCTAAAGGTTTCTGTTAACAGCCTACTGAAATTTTATCAATTATTTATTCATTCTTGTATCTTATACATTGTGAGTTTGCTATGCATATTATGTAATTGATAAATTCTTTCAAAAAATTGTCCTTAGAACTGTTTAGCATTTTGAGTGCAACAGTATTGGATTTTTTATGTACTTTATATAATTATTTTTGCTATTATCTATTTTTCTAAATATACATAACTAGCATTAGTCAAGAAATAGTAGAAGTTTTAAAAAGAAATATAACAAAAAACAAGAACAAGTATGTAATATACATAGACAGAGCAGCAAACCTAAAGACTAAAGAAGACATAAGAAGCAGAAATAGTATAGGCATAGGGTGGGTGCAAACAGATGAAATACAAGAATAACCAGAAAAAGAGATAGCATTAGGTTTAGAAGAATAGCAAACATCAACAATAGCTAAGTTAGTAGCAATATGGGCTGCAATTTTAATGATACCAAGAGAAAACAAATAGAAATACATACAGATAGCAATGCAGTAATAAAAAACATTAGTAGAGGTTTAGAACAAGTATGCAGAAATAAGATCCTTAAAAATAAAATGCAATATGGATAATGAAAATTAGAGAGCTTATTAGGACAAAGAACATTCAGATAAAGTTAGTTAAAGTTAAGAGCTACAGTAAAGATAAATAGAATGATAAAGCTGATAGTCTAGCAAAAAAGATGCAATAAGTAAAGAAATTATACAGGTTGAAAAAGTCAGTTGTGAAAAGATAAAGTATTGCTTAGAGTAGAAAAACAAATATACTGATATACCAGCAAGACTGCTATGCAAATTGATAATAAATGCAAGATTAGAAACAGAATAGAAAGAAAAGAAAGCAATCAGAGGATTAGAACCAAAAACAAAAGTTATGATTTATGATTAGACATATTTTTGAAATAAACTAAAGATATTTAAAGAAGTACACTATACAACAAGAAGAAGTAGTGCCAGAAAAAATGCATTTATAAAGTGCATAATGGATAAACTTCTAATACTAGAAGAACTGAACAAAAGAAGACCAAAGGTATATACAACAACAGAGTGCCAAATGTGCCAAAATAAAACAAAGAAAACACAAACACATTTGGCAGCATGTAAGGAACAAAGGAATTTGTAGAAAAGAATCCAAAAAGTAACTATCACAATAGCCTAAAAGGGGTTAAAGAAAAAAAAAAAGTTTGGGTTCCTCTATATATATTATATACAGCACTTTTTAAAAAAACAGAAGCAGAAAAAGTTAAAATAAGAGAGGCATTAATCAAAGATTTTATTTCAAAAAAAACACAGAACAAATTGAGACAGCTTTTAAGTACAAAATCAAGGCAGCAGTTTATAAAAGTAATAGCAAGAATAGTCTGAAACACATTCTATGAACAAGTATAGAGAATCCAATGTGAAAAAATCAATAAATGAGAGAAAAATAAAAGAATAATGAGTAGAATAAAAAGAAGAAAAGCAAAAGAGAGGAAAGCACCAAATAAAAAATGAAACCTAAATCAGTAAGTAATAGAAAAAAGAAAAAAGAAAGTAAAAGAAAAAGAAAAACAAATTGCAAAAGAAGTATAAAAAACAATTTAAGAGCTTGTTATAAAAGGGAGAAAACCCTTTTATTATGAACTTTAAGTAGTCAGATGAGTAGCTTACTTCTGCTTAAAGTAATACAGCAAGTTGTACTTAGGTACCATTAGGGTGGCTGTGTGATGCTAGGCTTAATTGTTAAGAATATTTATATAATTGCAAATATAATTTCAAAATCTTAATAAAGACTAGTGTGACTGTTTAAGAGAAAAAAAAAAATAGATATAACCAAATCCTTTTTTGCAAATTTCTGTAATATTAGATAATTTATCTAATAAAATCACATGCTTATATTTAAAAGTTCTAAGTTAAAATTCTCTGTAAACTTGTATTTATCGTAGATTTAGAATCCATTTTTAAAATTTTAAATCTAGTCAATACAAAATTTAGGAATGCAAAAACTCTTTAGTAAACAAAAAAACATTTGTAATCTTAGTAGTTGCTATTTATAAATAACTGGATCAACTAAATCAACCAGATTATCTAAGTTATTTAATATAACCTATCAATTAGAGGCCTGCATTGGGTCTCACAGCCTGGCTCAGTCCAGTTCACAAATTTTTGCAGCCTGGGCCAGGCCAAGCTAGACTAAGCTAAAAAATTTGCAAAATTTTATAATTGTGAGCTAGTGCAGATTTAAAATTTTGTAAAATTATATAAAAAATTTTTGCTAGTTAGACTGAAGTAAAAATTTAATATATACAGGCTGGGCCAGACTGACAAAAAAATTTTAACTTTAAATGCAGGCCAAGCTGGCCCAGAAAAAAAATTTTAATCCTAAATATAAGCTGAACCAGACCTCAAAAATAGGCAATTTGCAGGCCTTTACTGGCAATGATATTTTAAAAGAGTGAGTAATCTGAAGCTTAAATTTTGAACTGAGTACAATTTTTACTTTACTATATTTACTTATATAAAAAAAAAAATTAATTTATAAAATCACAAAATATAAAGAATAACCAAGTATATACAATTTAATTATTTTTATATATTTAACTTTAACTTAGATCAGCTTTAGTAGATGGTAATTAAAATCAGTAGCAACCTGTCACAGATTATAGATATGTAAAATTTAAATAAGCTATATAATTGCTACATTTAATAAAATAAAAAACTTTTACCAACTTTTAAGACATTTTCATCTATGCAAAACAAAAAGTATTAATAAATAAAAAAAACTATATACTAAAGAAATTAGTCAAAGTATTATTACAAAAAAAGTGCAAACCTTGATCCAGAATTGTGAATAAAATATAATTTAATTATATTTGCTTTTGTAATGCACAATTATAAAATTAATTGCTATGACTCGAATTAATTAAATAAATAATTTTGATCAAATAATTTGAATACAAGTCATAAGTTAATCAATAGGTTGAATTATGTAATATGATTAGATTGTATAATCATATTGAATTGTGTGATTTTATTGGTTGAATTAATGTGACATAGTATTAACCTGATCAAATCCTAACCCTCTTCTCACTCTTCTAAAAAATCAGATGATTTCTGTCCCTTCACTAACTAGATAGTACAATATAAATATCTTTAGTATCAAATATATTGTTATCAGTTTCAGAATTCTTGATGCAAGTAATAATAAATGGTTATAAAAATAAAAAATAAATAAAGGTTCAAGCTTTATATAATTTAAAAATTTTATATTTGGATTCTGTATACAACATTTTTTTATATTTAGTTATGTATTTAAATTATCTTCATTTTTTAGTTTAGTAAAATGAGTTATCTTTTATATTTATCTGAAATTTTATATATGATAATTAATAATGATTTTAAAGTTTAGAGAAAAATATATTTTTTAAATAAACATTTTAATATTATTATAATAAATGCTTTCTTTAAAAGAGAACTATTACAAAATATTTTTAAAAAATAATAATTTTTTGTATATGTTAATTTAATATAAATAATTTTTAAAAATAATGAAGAAATTATTTTTAATAAATTTATTAAATATAAACCTACTAATATTATAATATATGAATTATAACCAATAATCAAACTAATTTTAGAAAACAAATACAGTTTTATTTTATTTTTTTTGCTTTTGCTAAGACTATTAGTTATCAGTAATTTCTGCCTTTATTGTAATTTAATTATGATTATATAACTTTGTACAAGGTAACCTCTATATTACATCTAACAGATAGCATACAAGTTTTTATATATCAAAATGCCATCTAACCTAACCTTGACCTTCCTATCTGTATAGCTATTACATATTTCAGAATATGTTATTTGACTGTAGAGCTTCAGAGAACCCCTCTGCTAACTAACTACTTACATTTAATCTTTATTAACAAAGCTTATTTTTTCAAAGTCTATTTAGACCCTAGTACTAAATTTATAACATATCTTTAGTACTTAAGTTATACTCTGCTTTAGTACTCAAACTCCTAATTCAGATAGTCTAGAAAGACTGTAATCTGTTTCTAATATCTTGGAGTTTTATCTTTTAAGATTCTTTTTCTTTGATTAAAAACTTTAATGCCCTAATTGGTAGTACTTATTACCTGAGATTTTTGCCTACTTAATTCTTTTTATATAGATATTCATTTTCTAGACCTAGACTTTACAGTAATACCATTAAAGATTTATGCTATCTCTTTATTTTGGTTTTTCCAAATGGACTCTGGTTTCTTAGTTCTACAGATTTATATAGCCACAAGAACTTAACTTGGATTTGCACTGCTTGATGCTGGTTTGCATTCTTCTGTATAATTTTAATATTGCACAAATGCTCTATACCTAGCAGTTATACTGGTGTGACTATAGTTATAGGTATTACTTCTTATAATTTTAAAGCATTAATTAAAAAAATAATTAAAAAGAATATAAAATTTAATTTTAATATCTGTAAAAAAGTAATAATAAAAAAAAAATTTGTATCTATTAGATGCTTTTGAAAATATATCAAAAATAGATAAATGTATTATAAAACAAATACTTTTAGTTAGTTTTAAAAATCTTTTAGAGAATAGACAAAAAGAAATAAAAGATTTATTTAAAAAATAATTTTGTATTCTATTTATTTATTATTTTTTAAATAAAATATCTTTTAATATTTTAATTATTGTTTAAAAAGTTATTATTTTTAATTAAACTACAGTTTATTATTTTTGTTTAGTTTTCTTTTTTTTGATTTAATTGTTTGCTTGGTCTTGATAAAGAGTTGTTTTAAGATTTTTTATTATCTTTACTAATTCTTATTTTTTTTTTTTTGCTTTTGCTAAAACTGTAGTTATTAGTAGCTATTGATTATTGTATTTTAATTATAGTTATATAACTTGTACAAGGTGAGTTTGCAACTAGCCACATATACAACTTTTGGTTATCTATTGTAAGTAGTCTGTTCATATAGCAGGTTCTACACTAGCTGCCATACTTGCAATTTACTAAAAGTTTATCTATTTAAACACTCTGATTCCTATACTTATACTGACAAATAGCACACAAATTTCTGTACACCAAAGTGCCATCTAATCTAACCTTAACCTCTCTGTCTGTATATCTATTAAGCCATTACATATTTCAGAATACATTACCTGATTGTAGGGCTCCAGGGGGCCCCTCTGCTAACTAACTACTCATATTTAGTTTCTTGTTAACAGAGATCACCTTTGCAAAGTTCACTCAGACCCTAGTACTAACTTTACAGCATATCTCTAGTATTTATAGTATACCCCTATTTCTGATCTTAGACTTCCAATCCAGATAGCCCAGAAAGACTATGACCTGTCCCTATTATCTAGGGTCTGCCTTCCAAGATCCTTTTCCTTCAGTTTGAGACTTCTAGCAGCCTAGTTGGTAGTATACTCATTTGAGGTTCTTGTCTACCTAATTCCTTTCACATTAGTATCTGTTTTCTAGGTCTAATCTTTACAGTAATACTGTCAAAGATCTGTGCTACCTTTCTACTCAGGTCTTTTCAAGTAGGCTTTAGCTTTACAGTTCACAGATTTATATAGCTATGAGAACTTATCTTGAGTTTGTACTGCTTGATACCAGTTTGTATTTCTTTGTATAACTCCAACATTGTGCAGATGCCCTATAATCTGCCAGTCATGCTAGTATAAGCATATTACAGGTATCTTATTCTAACTGGTCAACAGAATGCCATTGCTATAATACTATCTATATATTATATAGGTTATTATCCAAATTTTTGCTGTCAGTAGGTTTTAAACTTACTATCTACCACTTGGAAGGTTAAAAACTTATCCACTTCACTAAGTCACTACATTTTATTCTAATTTTTATTTTTTATTTGAAGTTCCTATGATTTTATTGTAACATTCAAACAAAAAGTTTTTAACTTTATTCTTTTTAAGACATATGCTTAATTTGATAAATAGGATAAATTTTTTATATAGTATAATGTATTAATAGAATGTTTTTTTGAATTATATTCTTTTGTTAATAATATTTTTTTACTAACACTTGTTTTACTAGGTAAGTATTTTATAATAACATTAACTCAATTATTAATAACTGGTTTTTTTTCTCATTTCAAACTGTTAACCATTGTTTTAACAATTGTGTTACTGTTTTTTTTTGCTCTAACTCTGTATTTCAATTTTACATTCTTGTAATAAAAATCTTCATCAACTAGTTCAAAGGATGTCTTTTCTTTTCAGCTAATTTTATTTAGAAAGTAATGCTTTATATTTAATGTTTTGTTTTTATATAATTTAATTTACCTTTTACAATATTAGAAAGTATTATTTTTTTAATTATGTTTAAAGTTGAAATTTCTTGAGAGTTTACTTGTAAACTATTTTCAATAATGTATAGATCTTTTGAATCCATCTTTCTGTTTATAAAACTTGTGATCTTAAATATTGAATATCTTAAACATGTTTTTAGCCAATTGTTTTTATCTTTTTAACTATTATTAAAGAAGTTGAAGAACTTATCAAAATAATTAAACTTTTTTGATAAAATAAATTCTAGTTTTTTTTTATAATTGAATAATTTTGAGTATAATATCTATTCAAAAATTTTTGCTAGATTGTTTATATCTTTGCATATACTTTTAATTTCACAAAGATGGATGTTTTGAAATTGTTTTATTACTAAGAATTGTTTGAATTCATCAGTTTTTTTTATAAAAGCATTAACTACTTCCAAGAATACTAGTTTCTTGTTAAATAATTTTGCATCTCATGATATATAATCTTTGGTACCATAGAAGTTTTTAGTAAAAAAATAATCAGATGGACTTCTATTACCTTTAATTCAAACTTATAATCTGCATAATATTTCTTATTTTTAGTATCATATTAAATAATATCTTTTTATATTTTAATATTATAATGAGAATATTACAATCTTGATTATACTAGTTGTATGCATCACAAATCTTTTTTTTAAACATGCTACCTTACTTAATCAATTCATCATACATTTTGAAGAAATACTCTTTACAATTTTTAATAAGTAAGACATTATTTATAAAATGTTTATAATATTTTATATTATCTCTTATAATATTTATCTAGGTAGTAATGCAAAACAAAAGTCAATTTTATTATATATAATCTTGCTTATTTTATTACTATTTTTATTCTATAGTTTACTGCTAAACTGTTCTGTATGATAAGACTGTATAAAGTCTTTAAGATTCATAATAAAGTTTTAGACAGTATATATTACATATTGTTATATTTTAGGAATTGCTATACCAAGTTACAATGAACCTAGACTACTGTAAATTGCATTTACAAACATCTTGTATACAAGTTGTTTTTGTTTTAAGATGTTATATATTTTTATTTGTTATTAAGATAAAGCCTTGCTTCTATCTTTATTCGTAGTTATTAGGTAGTAACTACATAGAGTTACTAAATACAAAAAGAAGTTTTATATATACTATAGCTAAAACCAACACTTGTAGTCTGGGCTAACCATTAAACCACTAACTATAAAACTATAACTCTAAGTAATATAAATGCTACATGCAAGAGTAAGAGCTTAGACATATTTATCAGCAGCTTAAACCTACTAAAGTGGCTAAAACTCATCTAGATTAGTTAAAATTTTTTAAATAATATTCATTACTCTAGTATATACCAGTAAGCTACTCATAGATTTTACTAATTATTTATACTATTGGAAGTTAATTACATTATTATAAAGAAAAGAAAACAAATATATAATAAATTAAATAAGAAATAAAATATAGTTAAAAAAGTAAAAAGTAGTGTTAATTGAATAAGCAAATAGATAATAAAAGTTAACAGAATTGTAAGGGTGTAGCTAAGATAAATAATATAGATTAGATAGGTAAATAGATAAAGAAAAGTTAACAGAAATATATAAATATTGCTAGAAAAAAAGACTATCATCGAGTTTATTGATAATTTTAGATATATTAAAAGTGTAGATAAAGTCAGTTTCTAATACTATAGGTATAACAATATTGAGTTTTTTGATAATGTATTAGTTTGCTTGATTGAAGTATGACTTGTTAAAGTTTTTTTAAGTTGAATAATAGTTGTTTAGAGATTTGAGTGATGTAGTAATAGACAATGATTTTGGTTAGAATTTGTGAGTTGCTTGTTTGAGAGAAGATTTTGTTTAATGCTTCTTTAAGATTAAGATTAATAATTTCATTGTTTGTTGTTGCAGATTTAAAGTAAACTTTAAGATAGCAGTAAAAGAAATAAGATATATATTTAAAATTACTAGATGTATTGTTTAGTTGGATAAAGGTTTGTTCAGATTGGTTAGCTAGTTTATAAAGTTCTTTAAAAGGTAAGGGTGTATAGAATATTGCTGAGATAAAAGTAGAAAGATTTAAAGTTGAATATATATATTGTTGAATAGATATAGTGTTAAAGGATTGTTTAAAGTAATAAGAAGTTAAATTGTAGATATTATGAGTTGCTTTTGGATTAAGAATTTTATATTTTTCAAGATTAGTGCAGGTGTATATATGGTGTATTGCTGTTTTGGTAGCATAGTTTGTTCAGTTTTGAATGGATTAGATGGTTGGTAGTTCAGATCTTTGAAGAATAAGCTTTTTGTATTCATTATTAGTTGCTGTTGTTATTTGGTATTTGATATAATTGTAGACTTTTTGT
>CAJVQA010006469.1:0-14861 GCA_910591915.1 Cetraspora pellucida | reverse complement strand
AACCATTAGCTGAATATACTATCAATAAAATCCTGGGTCACAAGTACTCACCTTAATATTTAAAAAAAAAAAAAAAAAACTGCATAATTGAGCACAAAGATCTGAGAAACTATAGATTATTAAGACAAGAGATAGCAACAAAGCAAATAAGCAGCTTATTTACAAGACTTAATAGAAGAGATATTTTAAGTAATCTAATAAAGCTTAGAATAGCTTAAGAGTATCAGAAAGCAGGCTTAATAAAAGACATTTGGAACTCTGAAAGAAGATTAAAAGAAATAAAGTATTAGAAGCACAACTTAGTCTGTCAAACAATAGTTAAAGCAAGAGAAATAGAAATAAACATCAGAACAGAAAATTACCTATAGAAAGTATATAGTTACAAAATAAGTATAAGAAACTTAGTTAGAATTAAATTATAGACAGAAAGTAGTAGCACAATAAATGAATAGGGTTTAATATATTTAAACCAACTTGTAAACATAAAAAAGGAGAACTTAATCATATAAAGACAGCTCAAAAGTCTTTTAGAACTGTTATATAAAAAGAAAAAAGCAAAATAGTTCAGTAAAATAGAAGAAGAGATGTTAATAATACAAACAAGCAGAGTAGGCAACACTATATATATAGTATTGCCTATTTACTCTAGATTGTTACCTACTTATGAGTATATATTGTTACCTTCTTATAGGTATATTGTTACCTACTTGTTTTATAGCTATTCATTTTGATCTCTATTAAGCTTGCATTATCAGAATTAGTGTTCCTAATCATTAGTTGAAAAGTCAACTAGTTGACAACTTTTCAACTAATCGATTTAAAAAAATTGAAAACAACTAATCGATTAACTATCAACTGGATCAACTACAACTAATCGTTAGTTGTCAACTAGTTGCCAACTAACTATTATTTATATTAATTAACTAAATAATTTTTAATAGTTATATATTAAAAAAGGATAACATATATATATATATGTATGTACGGTGCAGTAGATCTAAACTAACTTATTGGAGATAAACTAAACATGCTATTACATACACATTGTTCTTTGCTTATTGTTTTTATGCAAAGAGATTGTGAGTTCTAGTCCCTTTGCTTATGAGATCGAAAATTTAGAAAATTTATTTTCAGTATGCTACTTGTTATAGAGATATTGAAGTTTTTAAATTTTTATGTATGTACATATGTACATACGTATGAAGTAATTGTGTTACATGGTCTTAATCGGCAATTGGTTAGAATAATGAAAGTTAACATGTGCATAGTTTACGTACATTACATATGATTTCGCATAAGTTTATGATAATACATATAATTTTGCATGAGTTTATTTAACATGCATATGATTTCATATGATTTTTATTAAATTTAGTGAATAGTATAAAAAGGAAAAAAAAATTACAAGGGGTTTTTTTCAATAAAAGTCATTGAAAATTTTTTTTATTTTGTCGTTCTCATAACCAACATGTGAATTAAAGATTGGTTGTTATTAGTAAAGAAAAGGATAATACAAATGGACACGCTATATGATAAAACCTACTAGTTCATTTCTGTGATATTAATTGGTTTTTATATAATTCAAACCAGGTGAATATGCAGTTAAATGGATTATATGAATTAGCATTAGTAAATTATAATTTAAAGAAAAATATATTAACATTAATAATCAATTTGCTTACGTTGATAAAAATCATATTGATTTAAGCCTGGATATTAACTTGTATAGAACTCGTTTTCTTGGTTTTATGATTTGTAATATGTATCTTTAATGTCAAAAATCGAATGTTCAATAGTATAAAAGGGTAATAACAAAGAGAGGAAGGGGTTTTGCTATTTGGTTATATATTGTAAAAGGTTCATGATGAATGATTCTAATAATGAATTTAATTTTTCATCTGGCCAAGATAAAGAAAGTAATGTCGAATTATTAGCTTCAACATCTATATCTACTTCAGCTTTATCTACCTTGGTTTTGTTTACTCAAAATACAAAGGTTACTAAAAAAAAAAAAAACGAAAACACCTGGTAGTTTTGTTTGAAAGTTTTTTGAAAGATATACTGCGTTGGAATTATTAGATAATAAAGAAGTAGAAGTAGAAAAGGTTTCTTGTAAATTTGAAGATTGCGATACAGAATATGTATGGCTAGGATTAACCAGTAATTGTATAACCCATCTTCATGATATACACCAAATCACCAAAGAATCACTTAAAAATACATTAGTAAAAGCAAAGCAACAAACAATTTGCCAAGTAATTTTAAGACCTCATTCTTCTCATGTTCAAAAAAAGCTTACATATCAACTTGTGTGCTACATAATTGCACATGCTTAGCCTATTTCTATTGTTGATAATAATGATTTTAGGCTTTGGACAAAAAATCTCGATCCCTGATTTAAAGTTTCATGTGTTAATACTATTAAAACCGTTATATTTAACTTCTATGATTCTGCAATAAATCAAATTATAGATCTTATTTTGAAGACATCAGATACTGTTTCTTTAACCTTTGATCTTTGGTCATCACAAGCACATGATAGCTATCTTGGAATCACTTGCCACTGGCTTACAGATTCATTTGATTTGCATGAGATCATACTTAACATTGGAGAGTTGAATAAACATCATGCATCTGATATTGTTGAATCTGTTAATTCTGTTCTTAATAAATTTAAAATTAATTGTCAAACCATTTTTTCTATTACTACTAATAATAGATCCAATGTCAGATCCACAGTGCAACAAATAGGTATTTCTAATGTGAAATGTGCTGGGCATACACTTCAATTGAGTGTCAATTTAGGTTTAAAGAAAGTTGATAAAATCATTTCAAAATGTAAAGCACTTATCTCAATTTTATCAAAAGAAAAAAAACATAGACAACTTCATGAAGCTCAATTACAGATTACTTCAGGGCTTAAAGAGCTACTTGATGTTATTAAAGATGTGAATACATGTTGGAATTCTACTCTTTATGCTATTGAACGTCTTGTATATTTAAAACCTGCTATCATACAATTATACTCAACTCTTACTAACCATACAATTAGGAAGGTCAGAAAAGGAGCAGAAACCATGGGCCCTTATATTCCTTTTTTGGAAAAATTTGAATTATTAGAAGAACTTATCAAAGTTCTTTTCCCTTTTGATAAAGCCATTCAATTTTTAAGTGGATCGAAGTATCCAATACTGGGTTTCATGACACCAATTTTGGAAGAACTTGCTTGTCAGCTTAGATATTTTATTGGACAAAATAGTATGGCAATTCTTGTTAAAGATACAATTTTAGACAATTTAATTGAACGGTGGAGTAATTCAAATGAAATAGGCATGTGCTGCTCCTTCCTTAATCCATGTTTTAAAAAGCTAAATTTCTGCACTAGTGCTTTATGATATACAACTATTCAGAATATATGTCAACAATTTAATGAACTATGTCCAATACAAATCTCCAATGATAATCTAACATCAACTAATGATAATAATCCATCTTTAACATCTTCATATCAACGTAAAAAAACTAAGATATTAGCATTTTTTACACATTTGCATACAAAAAACTCTAACATTGAGCCTGATGAATTTGACTGATATTGTGAACTCCTCTCAATTGCTCTTGACGAAGAATCTTGTCCTTTAGAATGATAGCATAAACACAATACTTCTTTTTTACTATGGCGATTTTAGCAAGAAAATATCTTGCAGTGCTGGCATCTTCTATACCATCAGAGTGCCTATTTTCTGATGCTGAAAATCATGTAATAGATAAGTGTAATAGACTTGATCTAGATTTTTTAAACAAATTGGTATTTCTTAAAAAAAATATGAAATCTATTAATATTTTTTCTTTACTTAATTAAATCATATTTTTTATTTACTGAATATTTTTTATAAAATATTAAATAAATCATATTTTTATCATTTATAAAATTCGAATTTTATATAGAGTTTCATATTTAAACTTAAACTTACTAGTAGCAATTTACAGGATTTAACTTTGTGAGTATTATATCTATATATTAGTACTCAAATTCAAGTTTAATAACTTAATATATATTAACTTTATTATTAGCATGATAAGCAATAGCTATATATTATTCTTTAAATAGCATAGTGAATATAAATTTACAATTTAGCATTTATCTTTAGACAATATTTTTCAGATTACTTAAGAATTACTTGTTAAAATTCACAATTCAAGCTTACAAGTATTTACTTTAAATAGTATTTCCAAGTTGTTTGATTATGTGATAGATTGTATATATAATACTCTTTTAATTTGCAATTTGAACTTATATATACTTATCTAAAAGCAGTACTTTTCCAGACTTTTAATTCACATTAATTTGGTCTGTATTGAATAATCTTTTATTGCACATCTAAATCTGTGATTTGACTTGTAAGTATTTCATTAAATGTGCTTTCTAATTTAATTTGAACGAATATGAATATACAAATATTTATCTTTTTTTAGTCATTGATGTTATACTAATCTATGGGTATAAAGATTATTTGCTACTCTATTTAAAATTTATAATTTGAATATATATAACTATTTTATTAATATAGCATTTGTTAGTCATTTATTTCGCATAAATTTTATGAGTATAAAAATAATCATCTATTAAGTTAAAATATGCGATTTAAATTTATAATCATTTACCTCAAATAGCAACTTTCAAATATTGAACTTAGCATTATCATGGTATGTATTAAGTTCGATAGGTCTGTATTATTTTACTGATGATCACTTAATAGACATTATATTTCACTGACAATTACTTACCAACAAGTTCATTTTATATCAAAGCTCATTTCACTAACTAGTTTTTTTTTTTATGATTTACACTAATTTAAACTTTAATTCTAACCTGACCATAATGTTATTGACCAGAATTACTTTTCTGTAAAATGAGCTTTGGTGAAATAAACTGTTAGTAAAATAAACTTGTCAGTAACTAATTGTCAGTGAAATGTGGTGTCTACGAATTGATTATTGGTGAGTTGATCAGATCTCAAGTTGGACCTATTATTTTATTTAAACCTTATAAATCAAGCTTACAAGTATTTTCTTTTGAAAGCATCCTTCTAGTCATCTGATTTTTGTTACTTTGGTGGGTATAATATTTATTTATTTATTATTTAATTAAAATATTCAAACTCAAGGTTTCAATTCAAGTCTTACCTTTAATAGTGCTTTCTGAGTTATTCAATCTGCATTAACTTAGTAAGTATAACTTTAATTGCCGTAATGCTGAAAATGGCTAATGCTGAAAATTGGAGTCTTTATTTGAGAATATAAACTCTACTCAAAATATTCTTATTAATATACTTCCAATTCCTGAGTCCGTATTGTTTCACTGACAATCACTTTATAGGCATCATATTTCACAAACAATTATTCATCGACAAGTTCATTTTACCAACAGTCTATTTCACTGAAGCTCATTTCATCAACAAGTTTTTTTTATAAATTACACTAACTTTAACTCTAGTTCTAATCTAACTTTAATGATATTGACCAGATTACTTTGTCTGTAAAATAAGCTTCAGCGAAATAAACTGTCAATAAAATGAACTTGTTGGTAAGTAATTGTCAGTGAAATGTGGTGTCTACGAAGTTATTGTCAATAAGTTGATAGGATTCCCAATTCCCAGCATTAGATATTTTTAGTATTAATTGTGTTATTAATTAATTATTTTCTTTTATCTTAACTTATAAGTTTACTTTAATAGTGCATCTGAAATTCATTAATTTATCTTAATTTGGTGAGTGTAAAGACAATTTTAACTATTTAACCTAAATTATAATTTAAGCTTGCTTGTTTATTATCCCTTATTAAATAGCTCTTTCAGAATTATTTATTTCACTTGAATTTTGTGAGTGTCTTTTTTTATTCTGTCTAAACAGTATTTATATGCTGTTAAAAGTTAGAATTGATTAAAAGGTATAAGAATAGTTGGATTTTTGTTTAAATCTGTGAATTTAAGCTTATTTGAATATCTATTGGTAAAAATTATTTGAATAGTAGCAAAAAAAATCCAGAAAAGCAGCTATCAGCTCTAATAATTAATATTATAAATAAATAAGATGAAAATATTTCAGAGTTTTTAAATTTTTTTTTTAAATTTTATATTGTATTATTTAACCAATTTATTTAATAAAAAAAGTTATTCAAACTTGTATCTGAATTTATTTGATATTTGTAATTGGCATTATAGCTTATGCCTACTATTAGTAAGCTTTTAATTTAAAAGACCTGATATAAAAAAATTTTTGAATTATAGAATTATCAAACTCTGATTTGATATAGCGAAGTATATATTGTATTTTCTTATTATAAGCTAGAGTGTAGACTTTTTCTTAATAAGAATAAATTGTAGCTTTATATTATTACAAGATTATAAAACATATTAATATTTTTTATTTGTAACTAATTTTATTGTATCAACTATTCAACTAAACAACTAAACAACTAAACAACTAATTAGTCATGTAATGCTAATAATCGATTAGTTGCCAACTTTAGTTGCCAACTAATTGATTAGCAAATTTTTACCAACTAGAAACACTAGTCAGAGTCTAAGTTATTCTCATTCATGTATGACGATGGAAATGCGACATCTTCATCATATGATGATAGGGACATATATGCATTATTATTTAAGTAACAATTGGTTTACAAGTTTGTCGTCATTCAAGTGATAATAAATCTTGCCAAAATTTTGTTAAACAAAAAATGACTAATATGCTAACGATGTATTCAGTTGCGTGTCATTATTTGTGGGCCTGATGTGAGGACTATGCCTGAACTGGGTATATAGTGCCCTAGTTTTCTGGTTAATTTCTCGATAAGGGTCAGAGTTGAGGCATGTAGTGCTGAAATAGTATTTATATCTTAGCTTTGTATAATGCACTCAAATATCACTCGAGGATGAGGCATGTAGTGCTGAATGATTATTCTTACTTGGTAGCTCACAAAAGTATAATTTTATTTTATATATATATCTGTAATAATTTTACCTTTGTGGGCCACTTTTTTTATTCAAAATAATACTTATATAATGTACTTGATTATTAATTAAGAATAAGGCACTACGTGCCAAATTGTTATCCTTATCTGGTGGCCCATTAAAGTATAATTTTATTTTATATATATTTGTAATAATTATTCCTTTATGGGCCAGTTTTTTTTACTCAAAATATTACTCAAACTAAAAAATCTTTGGTGGCCAACATTTTTTGGTATAAGTTGTCTCTACTAGTACTACTTAAAGCATACTACTTATTCTAAACTGTATTCTGATTGAAATTATATAACACAAAAATGGTTATTGAAGAAGCTAAGCTTTGAGTCTCTGACTCATACATATCTTAATCCATATACTGAAAGCACTTACCAAAATTTTATTTCGATCTGGCAGGCAGGTATGCAAATCAGATGACAGTGACTGCTACCATAACCCAGAAACCTCTTTTGTTATCTAAATCTTATTATTCAAAATCCTATGACACAAAAACCTTTTTATATAATCCAGGTATCAGAATATTAATTTTTTATTTGAATTTTTTCTTATACTTATTGTAAAAGTGATATAAATCTCTTTACTCAGATATATAACTAGCTGAATGTAGCAATCTTTCTACTCCAAAAATTATTACTTAACTAGATTGTATTATCTTGAACAACAGTTATACATATTCAATGAGAGCCAAAGAGCAGGTTTTTAATTCTTTTTTGTATGGAGTGGTAGGAACCTTCATTTTAGTCTTGAAATTTCGCTTATATTTCAGAAAAGTGATCTTGTTCATACTCTTATACTCTTTTTTCCAATAATTATTATTATCCTGCATTTCAAAGACAATCTTGGTTTTCCATTATTCTAATCTTTCTTGAGACATTTAAAATTTTTGTTGTAAATAATAGATAAGCATATTTATATCAGATTCATTTTTAATAAGAAATTCTAAAGATAGAGAAATTGCTGAAGGCAGGCATATCATATCTAAGAATTTAGGTATCTCTTTCTTATTTTCAGTAATACTTGAGAATTGCTCTGCATCATTCAATCAATTTTGAGTTAATACTGAAAAAGGCAATTGTGACAAATTTGTTACAGATTTCTCAACTATATTATTGCAAGAACTTTTTTTATAAACCTCATTACTGAATTTTGGAATGGCTATATTAGTAGTAATAGGTATTGAATCAAAAAATTCTTGAGTTTCATTAATCAATTCTGGCTTATATGATGGAAGAATTGGAGTTATAAAATGATAATTAGGAGTATTTGACTTTATATTCATTAGTTCTTCTTGAGTTATAAGTCTAGCTCCATTATCTGGCACATGATAAATTCAATAAGTGCTTTTTCATACTCTTTGATCTTTTGGTCCTTCTCTTTTTCACCCACTCTTGACACTATAACTGCACCAATTTCCTGCTATTGCATTAATCAATTTTACTGTAGCTTTGAGATCAGAAGTTCCCTTAGCCTGGGATTTAAAGCCAAAGAGTAGCAAGGCATCTTCTCAGATTTTAACAATTTTTTCTTGTAATTGTTTGAAAACTTTTGTCATATCATCACCAGAAAGAATTTTTGTATTGTCAATACTACTGAATCCTACTGATTGGAAAAGACTACGTACTGCTTCCCATTTTTTGCTGAATAAAATTTATGTAAATCATTTAAGGCTGGATCCATAGAATCGTATGAATCTTCCCATTGCATTGATTCTTTGATTTTCAGATTTTCCAAAGTCTTTATTTCATCTGAACCTTGTCTTCGATAATAGGCAAGTCTTCTAAAATATTGCAAAGGTTCAAAGTTATTATATTTTTCTACGAAATCTTTATTACAAAGTTTAATCCAATCATTATTGTTTATGCATCAGTTCTGAATGTCATCCTTGTTACCTAAAGCATATGTTTTCCATAAATAATGATGTTGTAGAGCAATATTATCAGTGAAAAAGCATATAGGATTTTGCTTAAGAATTTCAGCTTCATCGAGAGTAATATCAGATGCATTTGCTATTGATTCTGCATCTGCACCTTTAATTTTTTCCTCAATATTCTTAATAGTATGAGAAATTTTCTTCCTGTTAACTTTTTCAGTATCTTTTAGCAAAATTAATTCAAGAGTTACTCCAGTACTAGCAATAAGACTGCAAAGAATTTCAGGAAAGTATTTAGCTGATAAGCGTCTCTAATATTCAACTTCGATATAGGTTTTCACTGTTGAAGATAAATTAAGTGCATAACAATTAGTAATTTTATCCTATACATGCTGGTCTTTTATTATTGTTGATAAGTCTCTAGGCCTTAATGCTGAAAGTTCAGCCCAAATGAGTTCCTGGCATGGTTCTTTGAAAATGTTAAATTTTTTGCTATGATGAAATGAAACTATATGTAATAGGCAGTCGCAGATTCTGAATAACATCTGAGCAAATGCTTCAATATAAACTGGAGTGGCAATATTAGTAATTCCTATAACTGCGTCAAAATAATCAAAAATTTCAAAAGAGATGCCAGCTTCCACAGTGCTTGTATAAATTATACAGTCAAGAGCACTCCAAGTAGCATCAATATTAGCAAAATCATCTTGATATTGTTTCCCATCTATTTGGCCAAAATAAACTCATGATAAAATGAATGAACCATCCAGTTTTTGCAATTTAGATGCTTGATTAGCTAAGGCTCAAGCTTTTTTACAGAATGTCATAACAAATGCAACATGCTTACCTTTTTGGAGCATTCTAAAACCTCTACGTATAGCTTCTGAACCTTTATCTGGATCGTAAAGAAATTTAACAATCTCTCCTTTACATGGTTAATATTTGTTATCAATAACTCAAACATTCTCACCACAATATGATTTTAAGAAAGCTAAAGTTGAATTGTTTGCAAAAGCATCCATAGCAACAACATGAGTAGCTACATTTAACAAATTATATATAGCATTGAAAGATTCTCGAGCATGAACTCCACTAGCCATTTGACACATAGTGGAATTTGCTTCATCTAAAATTGCTATACAGAAATGACCCTCTCGAAAATCAAAACAAAAAATACTTTCAACTTGTACAATAATAAGATCCTACTTACATGTCTTTAGGTTAGCCACAATATTCTGATATTGCTCTACTTTGAAATCAAAATTTTCCAATTCTTTAAGTTTAGCTTCGGATTCATTACTAAGGGTTTTGCGATATAAACCCAGATAGTACAAGGTAAATTAGCACCACTTTGAGCTAAAGATGCCAAAATTTTTCTTAATGTTTTAGTTTTCCCAGTACCTACAGTAGAACGAATAAGAGTAGTACTAGGCTCTTCATTTAAAAAGTCTGAAAAAGCATTTAGAGCATCCTCTATTTCTTTTACATTAATATTTTCTCCAGATAATTTAGAAAATTGATGTGGAGTTGATAGAGTCTTGGGTAATCTTTCATATAATCTCTACTTCTTGGACTTTTCTTTCGATTATACTTTATCTGATATCTTATCAAAGCTAAGGCTCTTGTGATCTGGCTTGTATTGTTTTTGGTGATAACACTTAAGTATAAAATGCCCATTTTTTCGAATAAATCCATAGAGTTGGTTTTTTTCATGTTTAACATCACATATAAGGCATTCTTTTATTGATTGTGAATAAAAGTTAACAAACCTTTTCTCAATTCTTCCAATCTGAAGCCATCAATATTTTTCAATAACTAAATTAGCACCTTTAACTATAGCATCTTCATCATTAATATGTTTGAATTTCTTTTCTGTTAGTTTTTCTTCTAAAAAAGTCTATGGCCAGATTATGAAATAATTGAATTTTGGTTGAACCAAATAATCTTTTAATTTTTGAAATCTATTTTTAACAGAGGCAATAGCTAGTCTTTTGATACGTCCTTCTTTTGCTGATCCAAGAAGCTGAAGATTAAAATGTGTTTTAGGAAGGCCATTATTAATAAATTTGGAATAAGGTTCCCTAACTAATTTTATAACCTTTTTTGTGAATCCCTTAAGTTCTCTATAATCTATGAATTAGGCATGAGAATAAATAATATGCCAACTACATTTCTCAGCATTTGATGAACTTGCCAAAACAAAGTTATTTAATGATATCATGCAACCCATTGCAGAATATAATGTGTCTGCACAAGCAACTAAAATTTGAGATATCAAATCTTCTTAGTTAATTTTTTTACTATCTAAGGAAGCATGTTTAGGATTATTTAGATCAGGTTTTTGTCTTGCATCAATATCAATAATTAAGTGTAGAAGCTGGTTTCCATTGATACATTCATGAGTATCAGGTATTCTATAAACTTCACTAGAATAATCGATCATTATATAACCTTTTCCTGCTATCTGAATTACATATTGAGAATGAATCTCCTTAGGTCGATATGTATCTAAAAGTGCAGTATCATTTTTATCAGTATGGCCATTGGATGCAAGCCAGTATTTATAAAATGTATGTTCTTTATGGCTGGATTCATAGTTAAGATCTGTTAAACCTATAAAAAGCCTTTTTGCTTCATTATATTCAGCTAACTTTTGATTAAAGTACTGTTGCTATAATGATTTATGAAGACATTTTTTTGCTTTACTAGACAAACTCATTTTATTAATTTGTATATATATTGTTTGTATATGCATATTGTTCAATCTGACAAAAAGTATATGTTATTGAAACTATATTAATTGGTAGATAAATCTTTAAAATAAAATTAATTATTCCAGAAATTTTAGCCGAATGCCAAAAATAATTATATATTTAATTGAAGTAATTATATATAATCATAATAATATTATATCATTGCTCATATATTCATAGAACTGGAGAAATTTATGGTTGATGTAGTAAATCAGAAAGATGTTATATTTATCGTAATTCTCCAATACCTACTCCTTGTAGAGATTGTGATGAGCTAAATAAGTCTAAATATAATGCATGCAATAAATACGTAAGAAAATATAAAAGTAAAGAGAATTATGACAGAAAAAAGCAGAATGAGTTATGTGCACAAATTACTAGGTTTAAGAATTATATATCTGACTTCTCTGATTCTATGCACGAAGTCTAATCATATACCTAGCATATATTTATATTGATTATTTTTTCCAGAACCTCTTATTTTGAAAAAATAACACTTATGTGTCTAAATAATATTATATCCTCTTTGATGTCTTCTATATTTTTGGTAATTTTATTGTATAAAGCTACGGATTCCAAGACTTTATTTCAGAAGAAATAACACTTTGTGCCTGATCGAACTTGTGTCTTGTTCATGTCCATTTTCTGATAAGATTACTCAAACAGCAATCTATTTAATTTTGAATATATATACCAACTCATGATAATTAATTTTGAATTGAAAAAAATAAGTAGGTTAATCTATAATCAAATTCTACTTATTGATATAGATTATTTATATATCTATCATGGCAACTGTTCAAAAAACTAAAAAACCTAAAACTAATAGTTTTACTTTCATTTTGGATCAGACCCTCAATAAATATAACCTATCGGCTGAATTAAACCTGCTTCAATTATGTGCTTATGCTGATGAGCTTAGTACTATGCTACCAGATTAGAAGGCTTGTAAAGATGTGAAAGAGACTCTCTGTTAGCACTTATTTAAAGAAAATCAAATAAGAGCTCTGGTTCCAAACAACAAAAAGAAAAGGCTTACTATTAAGAAAAGAGCTCAATATTGTGCAAAAACTAAAGATGTGTGGAATATTTGATTACATACTTTAGACTTAGCTATGCCAAAAAATAATACAGATGAAGCAATTGTGACAGCCAGTTCTCATATTTCACAATTTCATAAAGAGTTAGCAGAAGCTGAAATTGATTCTAAGCAAATTTATATATATGCCAAATTACCAGAAGTTACTTGAGCTTTTAATGAAATTCAAAAGAGACAACTTGAACAGTGATTACCCAATCCACCTAAAACTCCCAAACACTTTTCCTTAGAAGAAGGACTTAGAAGAATTCAAAATATCAATACTACTAAAATTCCTACTATGCAAGATCTTGCAAATATAATTATAATATTAAATATAAGATCCGCCAAAGTTGTCACTCTTCATATTATTAATTATGAACCTGGTAAATCAAATCCTCCTGAATGGTACAAGTCTAGTTATTCTTGGTATTGTATCAAGTATATTAAAAATAAAGGAGAAGCAAAAAATAATCCCGAACCTCGGCAATTTCTATCTATGAAAAAGAATCCAAAACGTGCAAAAGAATTGCTTACCTGGATCCAAGATGCAATAGCAACTAAAAAATTATGCAATCCTGTCTTTAGTATTAATGGAAAATGCAGTACAGGAGTATTTAGTAAATTTTTAAAATCATATGGTATTACAACCAAAAGATTAAGAAAAATTAGAAGTAAACATGCTTCTAAAGTTCATGATGATCAAAATCCAACTTTGCAATATCTCGAATTCCTTAGCAGAGTTGTAATGAGACATAAGATGGATCATCATAATTCTGGAATGTATTATACTGAGGATGATACTTCTGATTTGACCTTAACTCAAATCCAGATCCTGAACCTGAAGCCTTAGCTCCCACATCCAAGGCAATTAATGAGAATACTTCTGAAATTGAGGATATCTATGGCTTATATAGGAGTATTTAAATTAGTTTATAACTTATTTATTCATTTACTATAACCTAACTTTATCGTTTTGAACCTGCTTTACAATAATTAGACTTATTAGATATTTTTTAAGTAAAGTTATATATGCAAACCAACTCATTAACCGCATTTACCTATAAGCTAAAAATCATCTTCAATTGCCACCGAAGATCTAGCAATGATCCTTTATATCAAAACTTTGACTTTCCTAACTTATACTAATTAATTTGTAAATGAACAGATCACCAAATCCGAAATAAAATTTCATAAAATCTGCAAATTAGTTTGTTAATATGGAAATATATTATAAAACAGAATAAATAAATAATAAATTTCAAAAACTTATCTGGTTAAAATTCGGGTAAATGTATTGATTTAGATATTATATCTGTTTATTTTTTAGCTATCAAATAATTTCAGATAATAAAAAAATAATATATAGTCAGGTAAGTATAAAATGATAAGAAAAATTTTCATCATTAACCAACTTATCATAACCTATACTATGAGTAACGAACTACTTAGTGAAGGAGAACTTACCAAAAAATACCCCAAACGAGTAGAATTATTAAAAGCTTTAGAAATAAATATCTTAAAAGGTCATCCAAACTCTCTCGTAAATAATATCACAATACTGGAACTAGAGAATTGTCATGAATATAATGAAGAAATTTTGTTAAATCTACCCAAAACATTTATCACACTCGTATGTAATCATATACTCCATCATAACTGTCTTGAAAAAAGTAATAAAGATAAGCAAAAAACTTGTTCCATTTGTTTCATAAATAATGAAGAAACAACATCAACTGAAGTTCAAGACATAAATATGTCTGAAGCAGTAGAAGATGAAGGTGAAGAAACCTCTAATCTAACAGGGTGGTAAGTAAGTTATCTGTAGATGGTAGTAAAACTATCTCATAAAGTGAAACAAAATCCATAAAACCTGATAAAGTATAAAGTTTAATAAAAGAACTATCTATGCTAAGTAAGCCAATTGATAATAATGATAGAGAAAATAAGAGCAAAGAATCAAAACCAATAACTTTACTCCAGTTATACTATAATGCAAACTGGACAGAAAAACATGTAACCCATGCCTACCAAGAAGAAATAAGATGCTAATATCTGTTTGCTAAAAAATTTGAAGAAAGAGTTAAAGAAATAAAAAATGATAACAGTAGGTACAATGACCAACAAGC
>CAJVQA010006468.1:0-14861 GCA_910591915.1 Cetraspora pellucida | reverse complement strand
TGTGTGTTTATTTAATAAAAGTTAATCTATATACTGTTATTATCTCGAACCGTTTGCCTACTGCTGTGTAGTAAAGTAAACTACTACACCTCCACCCCGTATATATTTGCAATAGTCAATCACTATACCAGGTGACCTTGTTACTTGGTTGTATTATACCAAGAAGGCTGCAACCCTGTAACAATCTCTTTACTTAGATCTTCTTAAATAGATTTATATAATTATAAAAACTTATCTAATGTTTGTATTGTTTAATTATCAGTTTGCATTTTTCTATATAACTATATAAATGTTTTATGACCTGTTAGTCATGCAGATATAACCATTATTACAGATATTCTAATCCAATTATTAGTAATAGTTGTCATAATATAAATATTATGTAGATGATTATCTAAGTTTTTACTATTAATAGGATTTGAATACTTAATTTATCATTTGAAAAGTTAACAATCTGATTATTTCATTAGGTTGCCATACCTATTATTTATCTTTATTAAGGGTAAAATTATATAGATTATTTTTATATAGTTATATTAAAATTTTTATCTAAATTTGATATATATTACTAATAAAACTTTTTATTTTTTAATTAATTAATAAAAAAATTTTATAATATTATAAATAAAATTATTTATTTATTATAGTAAAATTTTGAAATATTGTATTATTTTAAAAAAATATACTTGTATATATAATAAAGTTTATTTAGATAAGTTAAAATTTACTTAAATAATACAAAAACAAAGAATTTGATTAGTTTATATAAACTTATTAGTTAATTTTATTCTATAGTTTTATATATTAATCTTTAAAAATTTATATCTTAATGAGTTTTTAACCTATTTTAATAATTTTACTATCATTAAAATAAAAAAGACCTACTCTACAACTTTTATATAAAGATTAAAAATTATTTACTTAATATATTGTTTCAAAAAATTAAATATATAAAAAATTTACCATTAGGTTTATATATAATTTTAAAATACTTGCCTCTACTTTTAAGTATTTAATATATATATTTTATATATATTTTAATTTAAGTTTTAGTTTGACATTTTTTAGTTGTTTTACAAATGTTTAAAAATAATTTGTTATATTAATTAAAATAATATTTGGATCTAGAATTGTTTTTTTTTGGTATTAAGATAAAGGTCTTATAATTTAGTACACTTGTATTGCAGTGCATCTATCACATAACTGCAGTAAGTAGCTTTATTTATATATATATACAGTATAATTATAAATATCAAATTTATAATTTACTAAATACCTATCCTTATTTTAAATTGAATACCCTAATCCTAATTAAACTAATGTATAACACTAATAAGAACAACTTAATTCTAATTAAACTAATTTACTATACTAATAAAACAACTCTTATTTTAATCAAATTAATACACAAAATTAATATACAATGCAATAAAACTAAGTTAGTTAGTAGCACAATACATTATACAAATAAAAAGCAAAATAAATTTCCAAATACTAAAATACATATTATAATTTAACTTTAATTTATAAACATTTTAGAACATGTAGCAGTATTATAATCTGATTCTTTGCAGTATCTGCAAAGATTTGGGCCATGCTTTTGCTTATCATTTAAATGCTGATTTGTATTATTTTTCAATAACTAATTGATTTTGGTCTATTTTTAGCAACAACCTTTAGTAAATTTCTTAATTGAATACTTAATATTGTATTTTTTTTATTGAAATTATTTTTTGAATCAACTAAATTTGCTTAAGTTAGTTCCTCTTTATGTTTATACACTTTAACCAAGTACTTTTCAACCATTAAAATAAAATTATAATCTTGATATTGTAGGCATTTGTCAGTTGCATTATATACTAAACTCTATACTTTTTTATAAAACATCAGTTTCTTTATAAAATAATTATTTGTCTTTATATCTTCTTGTTTATGTATATTATGATTTAAAAAAGGCAACTTATCATGATTTATTTGCTTATTATTATTATTTACAAATCATTATCTAAATTATTTATATTTATTTAATGCATTACTATATTTATTTCAGAAAATTTATTAGATATTAATTAACTTTATACTTAATCATGCTGTATCTGTTATATTTAAATGATAAAAATAGTATTAGTATACAAGTCCTAATCTCTGTTGTAACAGACAAATATAGTAATATAATCTGTTTTCAAGACAAAAAATTATATAATTCACAATACATTTAGTAATTTAAGAAATTTTCCAAATTTTAATAATATTATTATAATGCAATTGGTATAAAAGAAACCTGATATATACAAAAATACTATCTGGCTTATTCTTAAAACTTTTGCTTTCAGATGGTTCATTTTTAAATATATTTTTGATCTTTTTAATATTAGTATAATATACTATATAATAAATATATTCTTTATCTAATTGATAATATATTGTACAACTCTTGAATGCAAATAGCATATAATAATCACTTTTATTGTTAAAAAAATTAGTATATATTTTGTAGTTGAAAAAAAAATTTATAAGATCTTCATACTGTTTCTCAGTTACTCTATATTCAACATGTTCTAGAAAAACCTTAGCAAAATTACAAAAAGATGTATTACTGCTTTTAAGAACTTGCTTAATATATGCATTTTTACTTTTTATAAATAAAGTTAATTCAATTCTTAATGTAAACAATGTTGATATAAATTTTTGTGCCTATAACTTGCATCATTTATATAAGTATCTTTTTAGATATTGTTTTAAAAATAAATAGTTTTCTATCAATTTATTTCAATAATAATTAAAAATTTCAGAAGTATTGCCATTATAGCACTTTTAGAAGTCAGAATAAAATTTATCAAATTGCATACTTAATTTTTTATAAAGCATTTTTTTAAGATTCTTTTTAAGATACCATATACAAAGAATATAATGACTAGTTGGATATTTAATTATAATAGCATATTCCATAGTAGAATTACTATTAGTAATTATTATATTAGGTATTTTCTCTCTTATTGCCTTCTTTGTCATACTCAACACCTATTGATACAACTCAGTAGTCTTGTCAATCAAAAAAACCTATATAACAATTTGTAATTTCATATCATTATTATGCATCACAAAAAGTGATAATAACATGTAATAACAGTTGATTCTGCTATATTGTCATGCCCAACTGATTGATCAAATTCACACTATGATATAATCTAAACTAGGCTTATTCAAAATAGGCCTGTTGGTGTATTTGTTCCTATCTTTTACATAACTTTCACAAACTATCTAAAATCTTGTTATTGTCTGGCTAATAGTTCTTTATAAAGTCTTAATATAGCACTTTTATTAACTTGTACTGATAGTTTGTATTTGCTAATCTTTATATATAGATTCTTGAAAAAAATAAGACAAGAAGAATATTTTTGTTTAAGAACCTTTTTAATCAAAGTTGCATCAAAATAATACTGGTTTATATAAAATTTGATATTTTTTTGTATTTTCTTTATAAAAGTCTTGTTTTTTTTCAAATTGAAGTGCCTTAAGACACATATTATAGTTATATTCATCTTTTAGCATTATTATATAAATATGGTTATTTAGGTTTTGTTTAAATGGCCATGAAAGGTTAACATGCTATAGATATTTTATTTTAACTAATTTTCTAGCTTTTGTAGAGTTTGTTGACTGGTATTGGCCAGAGTGCTAACAAAAAATAGTTTTTTTTCTTATTATCTTTTTATCTTTTATTTCAATTATAGTACTACAATCCAATTGTATTTTGAATCTCTTGAACTCTGCATATCATCATATGTGTTGTTCAATATTATTAAAATTTAAAAATAAATGTTCTTTCCTTATTGTGATTATTTTAATATTTGTAAATAGTTCTTTTACATTTATATCTTTATAACATGCTTCTTCAAAGTATTCTTCTATGTTTATTTTATTGTTATTCATAATGTTATTTAGGTTCATTTTGTTAATATTGTTTGCTATCATATTAACAGATTTGTATACAAGTTTAAAAAAAAAATATATATATAAAATATTTTATTTATATAATTTAACTAAGTTTAAATTGCACTACAACTAATCTATATAGTACTGGTGCATCTGAGCATACTATGCATAAAATAATAAAATTTTTAAGATAATCTCTTAGTCTTTTAACTTTATTAGTATTTTTTTTAAACATATATTTATATAGACTTATATTTATATTAAACTATTACAGAAGAGCATACAACTAGTTATACATATAACTTTTCTATATTACCTATTTAAGAAGTTTATCTAAAGGTTTCTTATCAGTTGTTATATCTAATACTTCTGCTTAAATGTTCTATTTAAACTCTCTAATCTGCAACCTTTATATCAATTTCATTAGATTATTTACAACTTAGATTCTTATCTTAACTTTAAAACTATGATTTATAGGATTATTTTTATTTTTAAGATAAACCTTTTAGAGTCTTTTGTATTTCTATTTATAGTAAATTTAGTTTTTATTATAGTTAGAACCAATATTTGCAATTAGGATTATTTATTAAATTATTTTTATTCTTGTAAACTTTACTTAAACTCTAGTACCTATTTTTTTAATATTATCTTTATTTTTTCTTATTAACTGCTACTTAGAACTAATAAGACTTTTCAGACTATTAATTTAAATAGCCTAATGTAATATACTTATATATTTTTTTTTTAGTAATTCTGATAATCTAGTTAGTAAATATGTTTTTCATATATATCTATTATTCAGTTTATTTGACTATTTTTTTGAAAGTATTTTATAAACTTTCATTAATTTAATAATATTATTAAAAGTTTATTTTATTTATTTATTTAGAATTTCTAAGTAAGCTTCTGTTTTTTTCAGTTTTTTAGTCTTTTATATTATCATAAGTTTGTATTAAAACCTTATATAATACTAGTTTTTTATATTTTTCTATATATATATAATGTTATATTTTATATAAATGCCTTAAGCTTCTAATGTTAGATGGAATCTAACTTGGTGCACTTAAGATTACAAATGTTTAAATTTAACTAATCAATAAAAAACAGTTATTATAATACAGATATAATTTTTAAAATTTATTATCTGTAAGAATTGAATCTTAAACCTGCTATTTGAAGATTAACAACTTGTCCACTTTACTAAGTTGTTACATTTCTAAATCTAGAAATTATATTAATTTATAAAGTTATAAAAGAATAGTTTTATATTATTATTTATAAAATTTTTTATTAATTTTAGTTATATTTTTTGTACTTAATTATTATTTTTTTTTTTACTTTATTTTTAATCATAGTTAGAATCTGTTTAATTATATTTAAAATAAGATTTTTATATTCAGTAAAATTTATTAATTTTGAACCCAAATCTAAACTAAAATTTATATAATTTCTAAATTCAAACTAGATTTAAACATAGTAATAAATTTGGTTTAAGTTTAGTTCAAAGTTCATAAACAATATTTAAAAAAAAATTTGCAGTCTAAAGTTTAGCAAACTTAATTTCTAAAAATTTTTTGAAATTAAATTTAATAAACTATAACCTGTATTATTATTTATTTTATTTTTATTTTTTTTTTTAAGTAGTTATACTAGTACTTTATTAAAATTCTTAAAATTACTTTTGTAATTATATAGATATATCTAACAACTAAGCCTAACATCATCTGGCTACTCTAAATACAATCTGTTATATTACTTTAAGCAAAAGTAAGCTATTTATCTGATTACTTAAAGTCTATAATAAAAGAGTTTTCATATTTTCATAACAAGTTTCAATATTGTTTTTTTAACTTTATCTTTAATTTATTTTTTTTTTTTTGTTTTTTTTTTTTTTTTATTTCTTGCTAACTAGCTTTTTTCTTTTGCTTAATTTTTTTTTCTTTCTTTGAGTTTCTTTTTTTGGTTTGCTAGTTATTTCTATTTTTTCATATTGTATTTTTTAAACTTGCTTATAAAGATATTTTAGACTGTTTTTGCTATTACATTTATAAATTGTTATCATATTTTTATATGCAGAAGTTATGCTAATCTGTTTTGAGTTACTTTTAGAATTAGGCTCTTAATTAGTAATTTTTTTATTTTATTTTTTTTATTTTTGTTTTTCCAAAAAATACTATATATAATATATAAAGTAAGACTTGAATTTTTTTTTTTAATTCTTGTTATACTGTTGTAATAGTTATTTTTTGTATTTTTTCCCAAAGGCTTACTTGTTTCTTGCATAATGTTAAATGTTCTTATGTTTCTTTAACTTTGCTTTAACAGATTTAGTATTTTGTAATTGTATATATATTTGGCCTTCTTTTGTTAAGTTTTTTTAAAATCAGAAGTTTGTCCAATATATATTTTATAAAAATACTTCTTGTTATGCAATGCATTTCTTTAGTTGACTTTATTCTTTTCTAAAAATATATTTAATTATAAAGTATTACTTTTGTTATTGGTTTCAGATTCTTAATTGCTATTGTTTCTTTTTATTCTTTTTATTCTTTTTTCAGTCTAGTGTTTGTTATTAGCTTGTATAAAAGTCTTGTTAGTATGCTTATTTGCTTGTTTTACACTCTAAACAGTACTTTATATCTTTATAGCTAATTTTTTCTATATATATTATCTTTTAGCTTAATTTTTCTTTTTTTGTAAGGCTATTAGTTTTATCATTCTATTTGTCTTTGCTATGTTTTTTTATCTTAAACTACTATATCTGATGTTTTTTGTTTTAATTAACATAGGTTGAACAAAAAAATACTAATAAACTATTAGCATGCCAATAGTATTCAAAATGTTTCTAATATATTTATGAAAGTATTTTAGTATATGTATTTGATAATTTACTGATTCAGCTCCTATATTTTACAGAAATTTGACTAATTTCAAAAACTTATCAAAATTATTTTTTACTAAATTTATAGACATATTAAGTTTTTAATAGATATTTTAATTTTTCAATAGTTTTTCAATTTTTTTATATTGCATACAACTGGAAAACTTTTAAAAACATTTTGTTTTAATTTTATATCTATATCAGTAACTGATATGGCTTTTGATTAGTTCTTTATTTATATGTATTCAATTTGGTAGTTTTTTTAAATATCATAAATTTTTTTTTTTTAATTATAAGCAGTTATGCTAGTACTTTATTGAGTTTTTGAAATTACATTTGTAATTACATATATATCTTTAATATCTAGGTCTAGCATCACCCAGCCATCTTAATAGTACCTAAGTGCGACCTGATGCATTATTTCAAGCAGAAGTAAGCTACTTGTCTAACTACTTAAAGTCCATAATAAAAGAGCCTTCTCTCTTTCATGACAAGCCCCAAAATTGTCTTTGTTACTTCTTTCTCAACTTGCTTTTTTTTTTTTTCTTTCTTCTTTCCTCTTTTTTATTTTTTCTTGATCTGCATTTTTTTACTTTTCTGGTTTCTTTGGGATTTCATCTTTTTTCTTTTTACTTTTCCCTATTATTTCAACTTTTTTCTTCTATTTAACAATTTTCTTACAACGTATTCTTCATACTTGTTCATAAAATGTGTCCTAGGCCATTATTGCTACTGTATTTGCAAACTGCTGTCTTGATTTTGTATTTAATAGCTTTGCTAGTTTGTCTTGTATTTCTTTTGGAATTAGGCCTTTTATTAGTGCTTCTCTTGCTTTGACTTTCTCTGTCTCTGTTTTCCCAAAGAGTGCTGTATATAATATATGTGGGAGAATTCAGATTTTCTTTTTCTCTTTTAATTTCTTCTATGCTGTTGCAATAGTCACTTTTTAAATTCTCTTCTAAAGATTTCTTTGCCTCTTGCATACTACTAAGTGTACTTGCATCTTTTTTACTTTATCTTGGCATACTTGACATTCTACTGTTGTATATATATCTGGCCTTCTTCTGTTAAGCTTTTTTAAAATTAAAAGTTTATCTATTATGCACTTGATAAATGCATTTCTTCTGGCACTGCTTCTTCTTGTTATACAATGTATTCTCTTGGTCATCTTTAGTTTTTTTCAAAAATAAGTCTAATCATAAATTGTGATTTCTGCTTCTGGCTCTAAATCTTTAACTGCTCTCGTTTCTTTTCACTCTGCACCTAGTCTTGCATTCATTATTAGCTTGCAAAGCAGTCTTGCTAATATGTCAGTTCATCTGTTTTTCCACTCTAGGCAGTACTCTATCTCTTTACAGCTGCTTTCTTGACCTGAACTATTTTTCTACTTATTGTCCCTTTCTTTGCTAAACTATCTGCTTTGTTATTCCACTTGTCTTTACTATGACTTTTCACTTTAATTAAATCTATTTGAATGTTTTTTGTCAAAACAAGATCTTTGATCTTCATTAACCATATTGCATTCTTTTTCTTAATAATCTTGCTTCTGTCTGCTTGTTCTAGACTTCTACTGATGTTTATAATTGCAGCATTACCATCTGTATATAACTCTATTTGCTTCTCCTTAGGTATTGTTAAAATCGCTGCCCAAATTGTTACCAACTTTGCTATTGTTGATGTTTGTCATTCTTCTAATCCAAACACTACCTCTTCTTCTGGCTATTCTTGTGTTTCATTTGTTTGGACCCATCTGATACCCATATTGTTCTTAGACAATGGTTCTTTACTATTCTTTCTATTGGCTGCACTATCAGTATATATTATATATTTATTCTTGTTTCTTGTAATATTTCTTCTTAGGACTTTTGTTATTTCTTAACTAATATTCTTTTCTAGTTTTTGTCACTTAATGATTTCTACCTCTAGTTCTTCTATTATTGCAAGGCCTTTTAATTTGCATTTGCTTATTTTTGGTCTATCTTTTTCTGCCTTGTCTATTATTTAGTTTATTATTATCTTGATTTGGTTATTATTCTTACTTATTAATCTATCTAGGATTACATTAATGTTTTTATTTAATCTTATTTATTGCTAGCAACTGTTTTTTATTTGTTCTTTTTTACTTATGCATCCTTCACATTTGTTGATTTTAGTTGCTACATTCTTCTCTTTGCATTTCATTAGCCAGTATTCAATTAGTGCTTTTTTTTTTTTTCTTTTTGACTACTTTTCTGAGCTGTCTATAGTTTTGTATGTCATATACTATCCACTTTTTTCTTCTTTTATCTTCTAATATATGCTCCTATTTGACTTGCATTGCCTGAGTATTTTGTTCACTTGTTCTAAAGTATCTTTGCACCACTCTACTCTCTGAGCTACTGAGCACTTGTGATTCCACTGCTTTGAACCATTTTACTTTTTTTTTTTTTTACTTGATTGGCCTTGATAACCTTTTAATTGCTGCCATGTAATTAGTTTTTCTCTCTTTGTGTCTAGTAGTTGGTTCAGATATATTAGCCCAGCTTTGTTTACTCTAACTGCTTCTTTTTTCCACAATTGTGTATCTACCAGATCTTGTATTTTAGTACCATACCCAAGCATTGTTCATAGCTTGCTTTCTGTTTTAATATTTATTTTTAGTTTCTTTGCTTTGAGTATTATAAGGCATGCCAAGTTATTCTTTAAATATGTTTTAATTTTTGGCTGCTTCTCAGCCTTCTATATATCTTCTGTTAAATCTGCTCTTTGACAACCTTTTATTATTCTTAGTCTTATTAGCTATTCAAGACCATCTTGTTTGTTCAGTCTTGCCAAAAGACTACTCACTTGCTTCATAATTAACTCTTGTTGCAATGTTCTACAACTGCCAAGATCTTTGTGTTCTATTACACAGTTTTCTATTGTTCTTTGCAGATTGCTCTTTTGTTTTATCAAACTTATTATTGGTTGATGTATTTCCTTTAGACTTCTGTCTAACATCTTTGTTAGCTGTAACATATAGCTTAGTTTGGGTATTATTACTATATTGTTTATATATGCAATCTGACTTATTGTTATTTTTTTGTACTTTAAATCTCTTATAGTTTGGCTTATTATTCCTTTTGTCTTTCTTTTTACTTGTATCTCTCACATTTTATTGTTTAACTATATTCCCAATGAACAAACTATTTTGTGTCTTGGTTCTTCTATTATCTTGCTTTTTCCATATATTACTGCTTTTTCTTCTTTTCAAACTTTTGTATTCATTGTTAATAGTTTTGACTTTGATCCATTTATCTCTATATCATTTATTTCAAAAAACTCTTTCACTATTTCTAAGATTTCTAATAATTGCTCTTTGCTGTTTGCAACCCATATAGTATCATCTATATATGCAATTGCAGCTTGATGATATCTTGTAATATTGTTGCATTGCATACCTTTTTGTAACTGTTGCTCAACTGTATACCCTAAACTTTCTTCTTCTTGGATTCTCTCTAATAATGGGTTATAGAAGAAACACCATATTAATGATAAGATTACTTCACCTTGGTCTATTCCATCTCCTGCTATTAGTTCTTCTGTTAGGCCATATGCTGTAATTATTCTCAGTTGTCTCTTGTGGAACAGATTCAGTATATATTTAATTGTTCTCTTGGGTATTTTGACTCTTTGCAATGCTAGTTCAAGGCTTTCAAGAGGAACTGAGTTGAATGCCTTTTTCATATTCTGCAGCAGTATCCATATTTTCTTATCTTTTTCTTTTGTTTCCTTTATTATTATGTTTAAAATCTGTACTGGTTGCTTTGTCAAGTTTTCTGATAGGCCTGCAAAGTTTGGCCCTCTAAGTATTTCTCTTTCTATAAATACTTTGGCAAGCTTTTTTGTTACTACCTTTGTTACAACTTTTCTAAATGTTTCAATCAATGCTATAGAATGAATATTGTTTAAGCTATATCTCTATTCTACATCTTTTGGTATAGAGTAAACTTGTGCTATTTTCCACTTTGTTAAAATTTCTTCTACTTCTAAGCATAAGTCTGCAAAGCTTCTAAAGACTTCTTGTGTCTTTGCACTTGCTTTCTTAATCAAAATATAGCTTATATCTAAAATACCCAGAGCTGTTTCTGTTTTTAACTCTCTTAGTACTTCTTCCTATTCTTTTTCTTTAATTTTCCCTTCAACTTCTGCATAACATTCCTTTTTGATACTTCTACTTAGTTTGTATATTTCTTTCTACTTTTCTGGCATTGCTTCTAATTTGGTGTTTCTTTTCCTAAATTGTATTCTATAATGTTCTGCTACCTCTGTCTTTACCTCTTCTAGCTCTGTTATTAAATATGTCTTCTTTTCTTCTTGCTTAATAAGCCTATCAAGCATTATCTTTTTATACAGTTTATTTAAAAAATTGGCAAGCATTTTTCTTGGTCTGTTTTAATCATTTCATATCTTTTGTCTATATTTTCTTCTATTTATCTCTTTTGTGTCTGCTTCTAGTTTTTCTTCTTTTTTTCTTGTAAGAGCTTTTGCTATCCTTTTATATCTTCTATTTAGGCATGTGACTAATGCCTCTGTAATTTGGGTAATTTTGCACCTATTTTGTTGCCAAGTGCTTTTAATTGTTCATTTGTTCTATTTTTTTCTTCTTCTGTTATTTCTTGATCCTTTCTTGTTTTTGCATATTTAATTAATCTTTGTAGCTTTACAATGTCTTTTTCTTATTGTTGTGTTTTTTGACTGGCTCTTCTGTTTGCCATTGTGTTGTATATTCTTTTTTTAGGTATATGCTTATTGGCTGCAGTAATAATTGCTTCTTCTATAATATCCTAAATACTGTTTATTTTGTTTGTATGTTCCTCTATATCTTGCACCTCTATTTGGATATTTTTTAGACTTTCTTTTACTTCTAATCGCTTTTGCAGCTCCTGTGCACAATTTTTCCAATTCTCTAGTTTTGCCTGATCATATAAATATAAGGTTCTTGATTGTTCTTTTCTTTTAACCTCTGCTTTATTGTTTCTTCCTATCATATATTTAATCCATATTTCTGCAGTTATAATTTTATGATCACTTTTTGTAATTTCTTTCATTTCTTTAATGTTTGCCTTTTGCAGCCCTGTGGCCAACTCTTCTGATACCCAAATATATTCAATTCTTGTTGCAGCTTTCTAGTTTGACCATGTGTATTTTTGGCTTGTTGGATGCATATTTCTATATATGTTTATAAAGTCTTGTTTTTTTATTTAGTTAAAGATTAATAGTTTTTTAAAATTTGCTAATTGTAAATATTGTCTGTCTAATATATTGTCTGCTGTATAATTAAAGTCACTCATAAACATGACTTGTGTTTGTCTTTTTCATCTAATAACTATCTCTACAATCTTTTGTTGGATGTTTCTCTTTATCGTTTTGTTACTTGGTAGTATATAGACTCCTATCACTATTAGTTCCAATTGCTTGAAGTATAGAGTGATCTCTATCATGTATTCACTTATTCTCTTAACTGCACTTACATGTTTTTTCTATTGTTCTTCTATTAGAATTTCTACATCAGATTCTTTTTTCTTATCTTCTGCTGCATTTGTCCAGTATTCTACATAGTTTTTGTTTGACATATACACCTAAAACCTTTTTTTTTTTTCAGTAATGTTTGTTTCTATGACTCCTAGTATTGCAATTTTTTTCTCTTCTGCTCAGTCGAGCAGATTTTTAAGCTTTCACCCATTAGTTTTAAGTCTATTAACATTATAACATGCTATTTTGATCTCTTTTTTTTCCTATTTTTACTTTTTCTTTAATTGGTCTTGTATTGCTTCTATGTTTTCTACTTTTCCTTGCCTTTTCTGGTTTCTTTTTCTTTTTGATGAGGAGTTGTTATGCTTTTTTTATATATTTCTCTTACTCTTTGTAGAAAACCTTTAAGCTTTTTATCCATTTTCATTAGTTCAACTGGAGTGCCCTTAGGAGTAATCAGCTGGGCTGTCCCTTGTCTCTAGCTGTATTCTTTCTATTGATTTGTCTTGTTGAACTTTGAGTCTGTCTAGTCTTTCTAGAATTCTTTGAAGCAGATCTTGCATTTGTAGATTGAAGATATTTTCTTCTGTTTGCTTTATTCGACTATCATCTTTGCTTTTATTGTTTTTTCTTTTAATTGTTTCTTTTTTGTCAACCTTCTGCTCTTCTTCAATTATGTTAATAGACTTTTCTTCTAAGTTTGGATGTTTTTGACTGTTACTACCTTTTTTTTTCTTATTCCACTTTTCTTAAAAGCTTTTCCAATATAGAAGATAGTTATTAAATCTTATTGGTTTGGATTGTGCTGCTTTCATTTCTTCTTCTGATGCAAAGGTGATTGTTACTGCTCTTTTTTGGTTTTCATTTCTGTTAGATGATATGTAAACTAACTTTGCTTTTTTGTTTTTTAAGCAACATAATAGCAATACTTCTGAAGCATTGCCTAAGAGCCCTGTTAGTTTTGTTGTGAATAAGTTTTGAAGATCATATTGTGTATAATTTTCATCACCTTTGGTTACTCTTGCCAACTTGTGAACACCAATTGGCAAAGTCCATAGAATGTCTTTGTCAGTTAGTTGATTTGCTTGAATTACTGCTAATGCCTTGTGTTTAGATCTTTTGATGCACCTTATTTGTATCTTTTGAAATTTTTGCACATATATCTGATTTTCCCTGCATTGATATTTGCTAATAGGTCCTATATTGTAAAACAGTTATATGAAATTTTTTCATTTTCTGTCATGAACACATCTTCTTTCTTTTTATCTTCTTCTCTTCTATGTTGGCTTTTGTATTTTTCTTTCTTCTTCTTGTTGCTGTTTTTGATTTGTTGTTTGAGTTTTGATTCTTTGTTTCTTTCTTTTTCTAGAATAAGCTTGAGCCATTTACCTTTTTTTTTTTGGATTTTGTCTATTGCTGCATCTCAGCTATGTTCACAATCAAAGTTTACTTCTACCCAGTTGTTTCCATTCTTAAAAACTTCTTTAATCATCTTAATATGATGGTTTTTGCCCAGAATCTATTGCACGTATTTTATCCTTTCATCATTAGTTTCTCCAGACAGGATATATGCAGGCATGTTTGCTTTGAAGGACATGTCCTTATTACATACTCTATTTTCTGGTGACCATTGGTTGTGCTCGATTGTGTTAATAAAGATTGAATCTTTATAGGTTAGTTTTTTTTCTTTTAATTCTATTATTTTTTCCTTGATGTTTTTTATATTTTTCTTAACATCTTAAATAATGCTATCTTTTAAAGCTTCTGTATTCTTCTTTATCTTTTTTTTTCTTGTTTCTTCTGTACTGTTTAACTTATTTGTAGGGGTTTGGTTTGTGCTTGATAAAAAATTTTCTTGTTGCATATCTTGTAGCATATTAATATTAAGCTCTTCTATTTGGCCAATGACTTTATTTATTATTTGGGTTAGTTTTTCTTAGTATTTCTTCTCTTTCTGCATTTTAACATTTCTTTTTTGTTATTGATATTTGCATCTTCTCTGTGTTGTTTAGTTTCTCTATTCTTTTTATTTTTCTTTCTTCTTTAAGTATTTCTTCTTTACTCATGTTTGTAATATATTCATCTGATTTTGGGTTCTGACTCATCAGTCTAAGTCTTTGTGCCTATTCATCTATTATATCTTCTTTGAGCCAGCTTAGTTCAGCTAGACTCAAAGCCTTAAGAATTTGTTCATAAAGTAGTACATCACTTAGTGTAATATAGTTTGGGTTGTTTATTGCTAAGTTTTTAGCTATATGCTCTATATTGCTTGGTTCTTTTGCAGGCATTGTTAGAATTTGATCCAACAATTCAAAGTTTAAATATCTTCAATTTTTATTATCTGCCTTCTTGATGTAGTACATAATGTCTGTGTTAGTAGTCTAATCCATTCGATTTACTTGTTGCGTTTTTAACTTGTTCGATTTCTTTTTGTATTGTTCATATTGTTATAGAATGATTTATTATTATTTTACTATTATTAGTTATTATTATTATTACTATATTATTATTATTATTTAGTATTAGTTATTTTATTATTGTATTATTATTA
>CAJVQA010006467.1:0-14862 GCA_910591915.1 Cetraspora pellucida | reverse complement strand
TATTTTAATTTTAAGAAGTTATATTAATTTAAAATCTACTAAGAAATTAATTTTGACATTTAATATATAAAAAATCTGTTATTTTTAATTAATCACAATTGATTATACTATATTAGCCAATCAAAAATTAATAATTTGATTATGCAATTTTAAAATTTGATACATTTTACAAAAAAAAAGATGTTAGTTTATCTGTTCTGCACAATATAAATAATATTAATATATAGATAAATGCTCTAAAAAAAAACAAATATTCTAGACTTTAAATTTTCAAAACTAAATTAATTTATTATAAGATTAAAGTCTGAAGTATAGTTTTCTTTTAATAGTACTCAAGTACAAATGAAGAACTATCATTTTGTTTATTGCTTTTGTACATTTTTATATAAGTCACATGCTATGCTTAATAAGCAAACATAATATATTTTGATTTAACAACATGATTCATAGAGGATTTGATTTTCTTTGTGTTTAACATTTTTCAGGGATTTTAGCTTTAACAGGGTTTCGAAATTTCATCTGACTTTTGACATTTTCCAAAAATAGTTTCGTCATTTATCAAAATAGTTTCGTCTAACAACAGTAGTTTTGCTAGGTTTCGCCAGATTTCGCCAGTTTTACCAGGTTTTGCCATTTTGTCTTTTTAAATTTTTTTTGACGAAAGTCGAAACTAGGTTTTACCTTTTACCAGTGGCGAAACCTCTAGGTTTCGCCTAACAACTTTACCTCTGATATAACTTATAGATATAAAAATAAAGAAAAATTAATAATAATGTTTCATTAAAATGGCTTTATTAATATTAAAATTCGAAAAAGAATACATAATATTCGTCATAGATGATAATTACCTTTATGTGTTAAAGAAGAATTGGTAAACATATTTTTGTTAACAGACAAAATTCTTGTACATATGTTTAAACAGTGTCTAAAATTTTTTATCACACCTTAAAGATTACCAATATGTGCGCTTTTGCACATGTATGTTTTAAAATTATAGACACAATACGCAATACGCAATACGCAATTGAAATTAAATTATATCTTTAAATGTTTACTTGATATCAACTTTAAAAATAGATAAATTTGTTATTATAAAGATAGTGTCTGGAACCAATCTTATTCTTCATATGTTAGACCCCGGTTTAATCTGGTTTAACATATGAAAATAAGCAATATGCATGCTCTTTGCGTTTTAATACTATAATACGAGACCCGGGTATACCACAATTTATGTCTTCAGGGGTTAACACTGTCATGCGAATATTAGCCAATTAGATTATAGTTCCTTTTGATTGATGGGTCATATGCCTAGTGCCGTGATTACCTAATTTGTACCGTGATCATCCGTTTTTTTAATAATTACATCATTTGTATCGCGATCATCCTTTTTTTTAATAATTCTGTAATTACATCATTTGTATCGCATTCACCTATTTTTGCACCGCGTTTATTTTTTGTAAAATCGCGATCATAAACAATGGACGTGACAAAAAAAAGATATATAAGGGGTGGGTTTTTCTTACCTGATTCTTATCACTTTTCCAACATTATATTTTTAATTTCTTAAATACCTCTATTCATTTTTATACTTTTTATATTTTTACCTATTTTTTTTCTTGTTATATACTTTTTATTTTATCGTCATTTGCTTTGTTCGCCGTCGGTTGTAAGTCGTTTACCGTGTTTGCTTTGCCGTTGAGTTGAAAAAGCGTAAGAGATGAGTAATCGATCTTACGTTAATATATTAACTTGACGCCCTACGGTAACCGCTTCTGGGCTTCCAGTTTACACTTTCGACGATAGTAGCCTCGGGTGAATACACGTGGTCACCCGAGGAGAACTATTTTAAAAGGATGTTGGGATATTCGTTTAAAATAGTTCTTGCTACTATCGCGTTTTGACATGTGATCTCCTGGGGCACTTAGGTTTTTTCGATTATTCACATTACTTTTTTTTTTTCTACTGAGTTGAAGGTTCGTCGTTTATTCGGTACTGGTGAAATTATAAAAGGTTGAATAATAATAATAAATATTACTGTATTATTGCAAATAAAATTTTATGTATATTAAATATTGTAAATAAAAAATTTTGTTAAATGTTTCAAATAAAGTTTTATGTTAAATATTTTTATGAAGCTAAATTTAGTTACATAAAGTTTATAATAAATAAAATTTATAATAAACATCGTTAAAAAGTTTATAATAAATATCGTTAAATAAAGTTTATAATAAATATCATTATAATGAAATACAATTTTGGGCATTTTTTTCTTACTTTTTTCATGCAAATATCAAATCAGAATACAGTTTTTGAGAGAATTGCCAAATACTAATAACTTATTTAGGTTGTGTGTAAGCTCCTAAATGTCGTCCCAACAGGCCATTTTGAAAATTCTTTTTCTATTCATTATGTTTTAGACCATTAAAACAATATGATATCTACCTGAACATCATGTGTACCAAAACCAATAATTCTGATTGTTTTGACAGGCCATCTATCAAAATTTCTAAGATTTAAATGTCGTCTGACAGGCAAAATCTGAACGTATGTAAACGTGTGATAATTCTTGTAATTTATTTTTGTGATTGTCATTCCGACAGATTACCATTAAACTTAAAGGTTTGACTATCGCCAGACAGGCCGAAACCTACCAATATTCACTAAGCAATGACTACTAACTTATTACATTCTTATCATTAACAATACCTACCCAGTCTTAATGCGTAAAGAGGCAACACTTTTCCTAACTGTTATACCGACAAGCCATGCTACAAAACTTAAGAATTCGATTATCGCCTCTTGCATAAAAAGAGCTGAAAGACTAGTTGTTACTAAGGAACCTACAATCTTAATCTGATTTCCACTGAAAGTCACTCATTAGATCCCAAATGAGGGTGAGAAAGGGCAGGACGAAAAAGTTGGATAAAGTCTGGTTAGTAGCAAAAACAGAAATTGGTTGAGAAAAAACTCCAATATTTTTAAATATGCCTCTCAAAAACCTATACTGTTAAAGAAATAGAAAATTAAACCACTAAGGATGTTACACCGTCATTTAGAAGCTGTGATATTTTCTTGAAAAAAAAACATCGGGTGTAAAAAAAGCAAAAAGCTTGAGCTATATCTTTAAATTTGGTGACGGATAATAAGCATGAAAAGGTGATTAGATTATTAAATGAATTACACTTTACCTTCGTTATAGTGGTCCCTGCTCTTGCAAAGTGATTCTCTAGAACAATTTAAAGTTTTTATCATAATACTATATAATGATATAGCGAATATTCAAATGACTCTGGCACAACTATCAAGATAAGTTACTGAAGATAGGCAAGGTTATTATGCTATATAACTATTTAGTATATTATTGGTTGTAAGTATACTGTCTCCACGCCACTTTAGTATAGGCGGTGACCATAATAATCTACGTCTTCCTCAATGTGTTTACAAAACGATCGTGATTATCACTTAGGTCAAAAAGCCTGGAGCTGCAATCACAAATTTTTTTCATAGAGCTGCTCTGATTGCATTTTCGTATAATGAATTTTTAACAATTCGTTCTTCTATTAACCCCAATAATAACTTAATTAATCGTAATGCTTTGAACATCACATCGATCACTAGCCAATCACATTGAGGGAGCTGCTTGAGAACACCTTTAATCACTAGTTATTTGTCACTTTTAGAAATTAGATGACTAATCACTTAGTTTTACATATGCCATAACTTAAATTTATAAGTAATTATAACGGCTGATTTTCGGTAGGGTTGTCAGATTATCGTAATTTTACATAATTTTGTGAAATTTTGCGTAAGTTTTCAATAACAGTTTTATGTGATTTGTAAGAAACGTAATCATATGCTCATATGTACATAGATTTGTTCAGTGAACTTTATACAGAATCTACGTAGTTCAATAATGCTAGCTGAGTTTTTCATAGTGCTGGTACTATATTTTGCGTGTAAAATGTATGTGAAATCCATGTTACTGAAGCTTACATGAAATTATATGTACTGTAAGTTTGTAAAATGTTATTTTCAACTCTAATTTGCTTTCTAATTAATATAAGACCTATCAGATTTAATTCCAGTCAAAATTTTTGATTACATGACCAGATTTGGAGTTAAATAATATAAAATTTGGCCAAATGATTGACAGTTTGAACTGGGAAAATTTTATTGATTTTGATGATTATATTAAAAATAAATGATAATAATTTATAAAGTTTGTTTCAATTATTTATATAATATTGAGAAATTTCTGATATTAAATATTAAAAATATTATATAAAATTGAAGTGCATAATTAACTCATTTTTTTCTGAATTATGAATTGCTTATGAAATATAGAGATATACCTTATATTAAAGTATTTTATTACAAACATAAGGCAAGTAATATAGTAAATATTACTAATTAATTTTTTTATAATGATTTTTTAATTTTTTTCAAAATTATCATTTCTTATTAAATTACTATAAAAAAGTAATATTATATTATTTTTTATTTCTTTTAAAATATTTTATATTTTTAATTCTATAAGTTATATATATTTTATAAAATATATGCTCTTTTTTTTTAAGATTAAAATAATCTCTTTGATTTTTTAGTTTTATTAAAACTTTAATCAAACACATGTTTTATATAAACACATGTTATAATAAACTATTACAAACTAACATATAACTGGTTACATATATAACTTTTCTATATTATTTATTTTAGAAGTTTATCAGACAGTTTCTTATTAGTTTGTTATATCTAAACTTTCTATTTGAATATTTTATTTAAACATTTTGATCTGTAATTTTTGGATCAACTTTACTAAGTTTTTAGATTTGAATTTTCATCTCAAACTTAGGACACTTATACTTAAAATAAACTTTAGAGTCTTCTATATTTTTATTTATAGTTAAATTAGTTTTTACTATGAAAAACCAACACTTACAGTTAGGGTTATCTATTAAACTACTTTATTCTTGTAAAATTTGCTCAAATATTGATATATATCTTTTTGATATTTTTTATTTTTATTTATTAGTTATTATTTAAAACTAACAAAACTCTTCAAACTACTAATTTAGATGATCTGGTATAATATATTTATGTATTTTTTTGCTTTAGTAATTCTAGTAACCTAGTTAATGCATATGCTTCTTTTATATATCTGGTGTTCAACTTATTTAATTAGTAGTACATAGTTAAAGGGTACAAATTTTATAGTAAAAATCAGTAGGCATGTAACTAGTTATCTTATATTGTAAGTAGAATGTCATATGTTTTAATTTTTAAAAACAAACTCTATAATAAATAATTGAAAAATACTCATACCTTATGATCTATTCAACTGATTTTAATAATTTTACTATCATTAGAATCACAAAATTTAGCTTTATAACTTTTAATTAAGCATCAAAAAAGAATAAGTTAATAAAAAAAGTTTTATATATAAGCAGGCCCCATTCTTGCACTATAAAAAAAATATATAAATTTCTGATTTTGTTTATTATAAGAATTATTATTTTTTGTTCCCTTTAAAAATGAGTTACCAATTAACTATTTCTTTAAGAATATTGTATAAGCATTTATTAGTTTAATAGCATTATTAAAGATTTGTACTATTTTTTTATTTAAAATTTTCAAGTAGGATTTCATCTTTTAGTTTTTTAGTTTTTTATATCTAGTAGTCTTATTATAGGTTTGTACTAAACCTTAAATGATATTGATTTTTTATATTTTTCTATATATATATAATATTATTTTTTTTCAGTATTAAGGTGACTTCTTTGATCCTAGCTTTTTATTAATACTTATATTAGATATATGTTTTATATAGTTGTATCAATAATGAACTATTAAATGAGTATACAACTGGCTACATGTGTAACTTTTTTATATTACTTATTTAAGAAGTCTGCTCGAAGGTTCTTTACCAGTTGTCATACCTAACACTCCTGCTTAGATGTTTCATTTAAACCTTTTAATCTGATCCTGATATTAATTTCACCAGATCATAGACTCAAATTTATTTGCTTTTAACCATAGGACTATAATCCTTAGACTATTTTTATTCTCGAGTTAAATCTACCAGAGTGAGCCATATTCTCATTTACTGCTAATCTGATTTGACACTATAGCTAAGACCAATACTTGCAGTCAATGTTATTCTTTAAACTATTATTACCTTTGTAAAATTTATCCAAACTCTGGTACCTATCTTTCTGACTTTTTCTTTATCATCATCTACTAGCTGCAACTCAGAAATAACTGACTCCTCAAACTTTCAATCCAAATAACCCTGTATAGTATACTTATATATTCTTTTCTTCTGATGATTTCAGTAGCCTGATTGGTCATATGCTTCTCTACGTATCTTGTTATTTGGTTTTATATGATAGTTCCTATGAAGGTGTTTCATGAGCTTCCATCAGTCCAATAACATTATTGAAAGTTTGTGCTATCTCTTTAGTTAGAATTTCCAAATGAGTTTCCATCTTCTCAGTTTCTTAGCCTTCTATACCTAATAGTCTTATTATGAGTTTGCACCAAAGCCTTATATAACATCAGTTTTTCATATTCCTCTATGTATGTATAATGTTATACTTTGCATAGATGCCCCGAGTTTCCAATGTCAGATGGGGCCCAACTTGATGTGCCTAAGATTACATATGCTCAAAACCTAACCAATCGGCAAAAGACAGTTACTATAACACAGATATAATTTCCAAAAGTCATCATCTATAGGAATTGAACTTTAGACCTGCCACTTGAGGATTGACAACCTATACACTTCACTAAGTTATCATACCTCTATATATGTAATATTATACTTTGTATAAATACCTTAAGTTCTTAATATTAGCTAGTCTTAACTTGATATATCTATAATTACAGATATCTAAAACTAATTAATCAACAAGAGACAGATATTATAATACAGATATAATTTTTAAAATTTGTTATTATAAGAATTAAATTTTAGATCAGTCACTTAGAGATTAATAACTTGTTAATTTTACTAGATTATCATAGCTTAAGATATATATTTAAAAATAACAATATTTATTTTATAATATTTTATAAAAAATACAATTAAACTACTGTCTAAAACTCTTTCTATAAATCATTTTTATACAAAAATAACCAAAAAACCATCAGTATAAAATTGTTAATATCTAGTTATTTTATTAAGATAACTAATTTCAGCATCTTAGTAAACTTGTTCAGTTCCTAATTTTACATATATCCTAAAAGTTTCAAGGATCTAGCCTTTAAATTCGCAGTTTAATACTGCACTAACACTCTTGGGCTTCTAAACTAGTTTATTAATTATTTCTTTAAAACTAACTTTACAATCTATCTTATAGCTCTAAAAAACATTGTAAAGCTCATCTTTCCAATCAAAATAAGATCTAAATAAACTTTATAGACCTAATATTAACAGAGATATCTTGAAAAATAATTTTAACTCTCTTGCAAATTCTTTAAAAAATTCTTTTATATTTACTCTCACTTTTTTTCTCTTATATGATTTTGTGTAATATCAAATCATTACTACAATTATTTTATAATAAATCATTTAATATTACCTAAAATAGTACACAATTTCTTATTGGTTCTTCCTATTTTACTAATTTGATCTTGTATAATATTACAAACCTTTTTTGAAACATGTAACTAAATTGTTATATTAAGCTACACTTGTCACATCAACTATATCTTGTACTATATAGGTTACACAAAATTATTCCTAAGCTTATACAAAGTCGTAGCAGCCACAGTAGGCACAGTATTATATTATACCCCTGTTAAGTCAACTTTCACTATTATAAATATTATATATTAAAAACTTCAATAGTTAATAACAAAAAATTTTACTAAGTAACTTTAATTTTTATCTTTAAGTAAACTATAGTATTTTTCCTTTTCTATTAAACAGAATGCCTATTTTGACTACCTAAGAGCCAGATCACTTTGATCTTGACTACTTCTATAACAAGTATAGTGATTATTATGATACAATGATTTGAGAAATACAACCTATACTACTTAAAGTGATGCCATTCACATTTAATCCATTTAAATACAATATTCTTAAATCTTTTTACTATTTTAAAACTCTTATTCAACCTACTATTGTTCATTATTATTGCTAAAAATTCTATATTTTCTTTACTTCTAGTAATCTTAACATCCCATCTAGACAAACAACACCTCTTTCTTTATCCCAAAAATTCAAGTATATGAACATAAATATTATACCCAAACAAGTTAAACAAATTAAAGAAATTATCCCTCAATCACTAATTGCAAAAACAACAACTTCTCCTCTATTACCATTTTTCTTAAACTATTCTTCAATTCAATAAGAAACTTCATCTAATTTGATACAATTCTCTCAAATCCAAGCATATTCACATCATGCATATATTTGTATTATTTGTTAAAATAAAAACATCTTATGTGGCTTCTTAAAAGATAATACACATTTATTTCTTGATAAATCCATCCTTATTATTAAAGAATTTCTAGCATATTCCAAATATATTTACAAACTCAAACTCAAGCCTATTATTCAAACTTAGCACTTACTCCTATACAGCATCAAACTGCTATTGTAATTAAACTTATTACAATAATCAAATAAAAAAAAATGAAATTTTTAAAAAGTTTTTAATATTATTAAAACAAACACAATAAAAACAACAAAAACAACACAAAAAACAAAACCTATATCAAAAAAAACCTATTATTAAGAATTCTCTTAGTTCTAAATTTACATCTCTTACTTCAACTACAAATAAAACAATTAATAATGAACAACAACAACAATACCAAAAACCAAACGAACAATCCTACAGTCAAGCAGCAAGACCCAAACTCAACCCATCATTTGACTAACTAGCAAACTTTCCAGTTACTAATAAAATGAAAAATCATACTAAATTAGAAACAGAAATATCACATTAACTCTTTAATTTTCTTAAAGAACATTTATATAATTTCTATATAAGTAAAGTCTTTAAAGAAGCTACAGAAACTAAATATGTACTTAAAACTAGTTTCTACTTGTTGATTAGACAAATGACAAGTACTAGATCAAAATTCCTTATTGACCTAATTCAAAAACACAACTCTGAAACAGATAAAGCTGCAACAATTCCTTTTAATATTTTAGAAAAAATCTTTAAAAAACTTATACATATATTTATAACAGTCTTCTTTACTAATCTCAACTATCCTGAAATATTTGCTTCTTCTGCTACAATCTTACCAATTAAAACTGAAAATTGATTACAATTTTGTCTCAATCTCACTCACCTACATCTATATCTTTTTAATAATTATTAAATAACCAACTATACAAAATTTGCTAAAGATATTAAACTTAGACCTAAAAGGTTTAAAATAACATCTAAGGTTACTGACTTTAATAAAGAACAACAATACCTTTCTATTAAATTGAACAACTAATTTAACATTAAACTGAATTTCAACCTTTCCAAATCTCTTTTTCTTGACAAATATAATATACCATCACTTAAAAACTCACTTAGTTATTTTAATGAATGGTTTGAAAAAGCCTTTTCACTATATAGTTGACAATTTTTTAATACTATTAACAAAACCAAAGTATCTAACTACCTTAAATATGAATTTAAACAACACTTTATATAATATTTGAAAAACTTTCTTCCAACTAACATTGAATTCATAAAACCAACCAATTTACAAGAATGATGTTATGAAACCTTTAAACATGCCAATTATTATATACTTATATGTACAGATATTAAATACCCCTACCTTGAACCTACTAATACAAAAGGAAAAACAAAAGAAGATGATACTAATTTAAAAATAATATTTAAACTACAACCTATATATAACTTATCTATACTTATTAAAGATATATTCGAAACATTCTACAAAACCTATCCAAAAGAAGATAGTAAAATATGAAATAAACCTTTCTTTAATAAATCTATATTTTACATTAAAGGCCAACATGAAGCCATATTTACAAAACCAATTCTTATTCTAACTTTTGATGAACTAGCAACAAAGACAGAAGAGTACACTTGTTTCTCTAATGCTGTTAAAACTAATTCAAAATGATAAGGCTTTTATTTTTATTAATATCTATTTATATATCATATTACTGCTGTTCAATACTACAACATTGATAAAATAGATAAACAACAAGCCATTAAATTTCTTACAGCAAGACTTATCGATATTAACTTTCTAATTTAAGTTATTATATACATTGATTGTATATGAGGCAATTCTCCAAATTACTTTGAAATAACTAAATTCTATAAAGAAAAGGCTTTACCAGAGGCAGAAACAATTCTACACAACAAATTTAATATTAAATTCAAAATACCTCTTGCAATTAAGGAGTCACTCTTCTTAAAAAATAAAGAAGAGGCTTCTTTTTAATAAAATCTTCTGTAGTACCCATAAAAGCAGCACCACTTCTAAAATTATGATGTTCTTTATTAAACATAGGCCATTTTCAGAAGAGAATGATGTAAGTAGACAGGTGGTTAAGTCCATTTACACAGAGAACCAAGTTAATCATAGCCAGACTCAATGTACAGAGCAGACTATAGCACTCTTTGCAGCTATGAGAGCCAAGCATATGGTAAGTAAAGCTACAGAAAAATCTTCCACTTTTTTGAATTCTATTTCATCATTAAACTTCAAGGAAACATTACAAGAACCAATCCACAAGACATTATACAATTCAGACTCATGCTATAACCAATAGCTAGCATGTCTAAATCTACCTCTACTTTCACAGCCTCAAACACTTAACTTATTCTTAAAACACATCTACCAATACAACTTTACACAATATAATAATTTTAACTACACACTAAGACTAGCAATCAAACTTAACTATAGTAAATATTATATACACCTACTATATGTATTCTAACTCTTACCTGATTACTTCTTTTCACAATTATCAAGTTATACCTACTACCTATTTATATCTATCCCCTCTAAATTCTCTTCAATTAACAATAATATACTAGATACTAAGTTAATTATAAGGACAATGAATTAGACAACAATTATTCCCAAATAGTAGAAGCTATTTTAGAAGGCTATGATGAAACCACTATAGCTAACCAATACTATGACAATATTTAATTTAATACTTGCTACAAGAAATTTTTATTTTATAACCACATACTATTACTTTCTTACTCTCAAACTATAATTACTTTTTTATAACATATTCATAGCTTTGGCTACTCACTTGATAACTTATATGGCTATATATTAACTATCTCTATTAAAAATCATCATAGTAAAGCTTATGTCTACCTTTTATCAGAACCCAAACTTCTACCTAATTACTTCATCTTACCAGTCCAAGCCATTTGGCATTATTCAAATATCCAACTAAAATCAAACACATCAACATTAGTCTTTTTCATATTAGCACCCTCAGACTACCAGTTCTTCTCTACCTCTCACTTATCTCAAAGATCAGAACCTTCAGATTATCGTAACTTAGTTTTATCTTTTTCCAATAATCCAATACAAACAAATAATCCAACACAAACAAATAATCCAATAATCATACTCTACTAATCTCTATCCTTAAAGATATATACATATAATGTAAGAGGATATAATGAAGATCTTAAACAACAAGTCTGTGAAGACTACTGTCTATCTTATAATATAAACATTATTGGTATAACTGAAACAAAAATATCTCAAGATAATGCAACTATAAAATTTTAAAAATCTCTTCATTATTCTTATTATTGGTCATGTTGTAATAACTCTAAAGCTGGAACTGCAATCATGATACAAAACTATCTTAAACCTTACATATACAATATTTTTTAATTTTACGGTTATGCAATTGTAATTGATCTATTCTTTAAACATAATTTTAAATTCTGTATTATATTAACCTACCTATCATGTAATGATTCACAACTCAGACTTCTGGCTCAAAATACTATTATACAATAGATACAAGAAGCTAAACATAAAAATATACTGCCTATTGTTATAAGAGACTTCAATGCAACTAATAACTTCCAATTTTCTTTCATCAAATCCAAACTTTTACATTTTTTATAATATAATAACATGTATAACCTGGCCATTCATACTAATACTTCAACATTTACCTAGTATAGTAACTGATATAATAGCTGTATTGATTATATTTGGGCCAACCATTCTTTACTATACTACCTCATATCATATACTATTGATGATCCAAATACTAGCACCTGTAGTGATTATAACATTCTTATTTCTATATGGAAATTCTCTTATGCTTTTACAGACAAACAAAGAGCTGCTACTAACACCAAAAAATGAATATTTTAATACAAAAACATGAATAATGAACTTTGGCAAAACTTTACTGACCAAGTCTCATCTAATCTAAAATCAACTCACACTTTTCTCTTAACTCAGACAACTGCCTTTATTAAGGCAACCTGGCACAAAATTCAAACTAGTATTATCTCTGCTGCATATACACATATTCTAAATAAAAAATTTACTGTATACAACTTCCAATATATATTCTTCTCAAAAGCATCACAATTACACTTCTACTTTAAAAAACATCAAACAAACCAAAGCCTCTATTTAGCAACAATTAGCTATACCTATTCAACACAATCAAACAATTCATGAACTTAATCTTTCTTACCTTCTTAGTATTCCATCCATACCAAGTGACTACACACTATTACCTGAATGGATCTCCTTAGCTAATACAAAATGAAAATCATTATATCATGCATGCAATTTAGAAAATATTAAAAACATTAGAGAACAAATTAATGATAATATAGCAAAAAGATGCTCTAAACTCCAACACAAACCTACATCAATGATTAACAGTATACTTAACTGACACTGTAACCCTGTCAAATTTGATAACATCAAAACTGATACTAATATTATTACAGAAATTTTACTTATTAAACAACACATTCAGGACCACTTTGATCAATGGACCTCTTCTTGCCATATTCAAACTCAAATTTTTAACTCCTTCTGGTCAGATGAATATCAACTCAAAGCTGATATCGAATCTGACTGGTACCAACATGCTTTTACTAACTTTACTGAAGAGAAATTTCTACAACTCTAAATCAACTTTCTAATAACAAAGCCTGCACCCATCAGGTATTAGCTATGAAATGCTAAAACATGCAGGCCCTATATTTATAACAGCTATAACTGCATTATTCAACAAATGTCTTAAACTAAAACACATACCTAAGTAATGAAAAGAAGAAAGAATATTCTCAATATCCAAAAAACCTATATTTGATGGCAACCTTACTAATACTAGACCTATTAGCCTTCTTGAACACATTAAAAAACTTTATACAAAACTTCTTACTAATAGACTTAATAGTATCTTTACCCAACATCCTATCTTATCTCCATACAACTATATTGCCCTTCCTGGTAATAGTACATCAATTCCAATCCATATCTTAAACAATACTATAGAAGATGCTTTCTGCAACTCTAAACAACTCTGGCTACTTTCACAAGACTTGAGTAAGGCCTATGACTTTGTCAATCCTAACCTTTTTGAAAAATTCTTATTACGACTACAAATGCCCCAACACCTCATTAAAATCCTAACTGATCTTCTTACTGATTGCCATAATCGTGTTATAACCAACCTTGGACTTACAAACTCTTATATAGTTAAAAATAGTATTGACCAAGAAGAGACGATTACACCACTCTTCTGAAGAATTTACTATGACCCTCTTATTAGTAAAATTGCCAACTATTTTCATGAATACACCTTACATACCTTATGGAAAACTAACCTCTCTCCACCTCAACTACAAAGCTTACAAACCTTTATATCTGTACTGGCATATATAGATGATACTCTTTGAATAGCACAGTCCAAAAATGAACTTGAATTAATTACCAAAATGGCTTCATTTTTCTATCACATGGCAGATATACAAATTAATCCTGCCAAATCTATTCTGGTTTCTAATACATTATCCACTACTGAACTCTTATTTTTTGATTCATCAATTAAACCTATCACAGCTAACCAACCATTCAAATTCTTGGGCTGCTTGTTCACATTTAATGGATCTATATTCAAACAAGGCCAGCTAATTTAAGCTAAAACAATCCAACTAATCAATATTACTAGTACTAAAAAAATTACTAGAAAACAAATAGCATATATTATTAATACAGTAATTATACCAACTATTAAATATAAACTACATAATACTATCCTCTTATACTCTACATGCAATAGCATATTAGCCAAATACCTTACTATAGCTAAACATAAATACAACTTATCCAGATCCTTTCCTAATAGCTCTATGCTTAACCTATATTTATACAACATCTGTAATATTTGGAACATCTAACTGCAACATCATATCACCAATTTTCAACAATGGATTAATGATCCTAATATCCTTGACATAACAACTAAAATTAGACTACAACAACTTCAAAATAATCTATGGTCTACTACTAATATCTTTCAATATAACCAACCTATTATCGACAGATACAACAAACTCACCCTTAATTTTAAAATTATTCAGTTGCTTCAACATCTTAATATTACAATCTCTGCTTATCACAATATATTATAACAAAATACTATACACAATGCATGTCAACCAATTGAACCTATACTTATACAACATCCAAAATACATTACCTTTAAAAAACAATTAATAAAACTTAATATTCTTTACTTAGAACAACTATGTACTGCTGATAACAATACATTACTTAAATGGCAACATCTTTCACCAAGACTATGCCAACTAACAAAAGGAAAACAACCTTTATGGTTTACCT
>CAJVQA010006466.1:0-14863 GCA_910591915.1 Cetraspora pellucida | reverse complement strand
TAGTTCATTATAGATACGTCTATATAAAACATGTACCTGCTATAAGTATTAATAAAAAGCTCGGACCAAAGAGGTCATCTTAATACTGAAAAAAAAAAAAAAAAAAGTCATATTATTAAGTATTAAAATATAATTGTAATTAATTGTCCGAAGCGTAGCGAGGACTCATTTGTCAGATCAAACTTGAATGCATGTTCATGCAATGTTAGTCGGAAAACGCCAATCAAAATCGAGAATTAACGGTTCCCATGATGATCTTCAGTCAGTGTAACAATATTTATATATATGCGATCCAACATAATAGAAAAACACGTATACGGGATTCAACATAAAAAATAAAAAAATATCATAAAAGTCGTTAACTCTATTTAAACTTTTTATATTGTTAAATAAAAAAAAATATATAGTTATTAGTCTGCGGAACAAAAGTAGAATATTATAATTCTAAAAAAAAATTAAATGCTTAAGCTACTTTAAACATATGCCAGATTTATTAAATAGTGAATTTATCTTATTGTTCTTTATAATTCAAGAATAATTTAAATAGTTAAACAGTAATTACCTCACAACAAAAGATATCATATCTTATACCAAAAAATTTAGCGAAATAAAAGGAAAAAAGTATGGTACACATAATTTTTACTTTCGATTAGGAACTAATTAACACAAAATATACATTGAATCAAATAAAATTATGTTGGTATAAACTGTATCTTATGTAGTATATCAAATTACTAGATTTTCTGTTAACACGCTCTTATAACTAACCGCATATATAGTTTCAGCATGTTATAGTAAAGATAGCATACAATAACGAATTAAAAGTATAATTATACTGTCGATAAAGCCCGTACAAATCCCAAACTCTGGAAAAAAAGCCAATACCATTGATAAAAAATTAAATAAAAAAATTATTTTTGATATTATGTAAATATATTTTATATAACTATGAGAAAATATATTAATTATTAAATAAAGATTATCAACAGTGTTTTTAAGATATTAGTCAAGAATGTATGCCCTGATAATGTTCTGAGATTTAGGCGAAAGGTATAATGTTTAGAGTATAATTCAGTTAGAGAGTGCTATTTTGATCGGTAACCTGAGTTTGAATTTTCTCAGAGTACAACCCCTAATAAAAATTGCATAAATCTTGGTCAGTTAAAATAAATTTGCCAACTTCAATCTTTTCCAGTTTACTAAATACTTATCTTACAAGATTCCGTAACAATTCAAAGATGAGTAGTCAACCACTAAAATGTAAAGGCAAAGAAAATGAAACTTCAAGCGAATGTCGTTTATATAGTGAATGTGATAAACTAAGATATCAAGAAAAAAAAAAGCAAGAAAGCGCTGAAGAGCGCAACGAACGTCTAGCAAAAGCTCATGAACATATGCGAAAAAAAAGACGATGTGTTTTAGAGCCTAATGAACTGGCAAACAGAATTGTAACTGAAACAGAAGTTCCTGAAAACACACTAAACATTCAGCAACTATCAGAATCTGATCATAAGCTTTTAAAAAAATTTCGTACTGAGATAAATAACTTGACGCATCGCTTTTGTCCTACATGCAAAGAATGTTTTCCTTCAATAACACTCGTTATGAGAGAATGTAGACGCTGCTATTCTGAAAAGGATGATATAAAAAAATTCTCAGCTGAAAACAACATGGACCCTGGAGATGTATCCAAAGAGCTGAAGTGTCTTACTGAAATCGAAGAAATGTTAATAGCTCAGGTGTTCCCTGTTGTGTCCGTATATTACCTGCATGGGGGTCAGTATGGTTACCATGGAAATGTTATTAATTTTCCCTAGGACATAAAAGAGTTTGTAATTCGACTTTCTCGACACCCCAAATCATTAGAGATGCTAATTGTATGCCACCAGTCTGCTAGAAGTCAACATACATTCAGAGACTTCACTATTCGCCGGGCTAAGGTTGAAAAAGCACTTTACTGGCTAAAGACCAATAATCACTACTATAAAAATATTATCATTGATGATAATGTGCTACATTTTCTACCTGATGATGGTCCTGTTGATGATCAGCTTTTACAACTTCAAAATGAAAATGAATTGCAGGACGATGAGTTTCTGGATATGGAATATGATCATCTAACTAATGATACCGGGGATGTAGTTACACGTAATTTCGTTCCTACCCCTGCTCCGTCTTTTAACAAAGAATTTGCTATTAGTGATATGCTTTCACAAATGCAAACTGAAACTCATCCAATTATGTGGCCAAGGATAGAAGAAAATCCTATTAACGAATTTAGCATACCAGGTTATATTGCTTGTGCTTTTCCAACCCTATACCTAACAGGAGATGCTAACCTTCATGCAGAGCATGTAAAAGATGTCAACCCAGCAGAATATTTCAAGCATTTACTTAAATATAAAGGTGGAAGGTTTGCACGTCATCCTCAATGGCGTTATTTTGCGTTAAATTCGCAAATGAGATGGAAGGCGTTGCAAGAAGGGAGAATCTATATAAAGCAGTGTCAAGATGGCATACAGCTTAGTGTTGAAGAAATACAAGAATTAGCAAATAGTGATAGTCATCTTGCAGATAAAGTAATACGCTTCAGTGAAGATTTGCGTGGAACTCGGCAATTCTGGAAAAGACGACATTTTGAATTGTCAGATATGATCAAGCAGTTAAAGACACATGGAATGATTTTTTTCACCTTTAGTGCTGCTGACTTACATTGGCCAGATCTTCATAACCTTATGCCGCATGGTGAAAATCCAGTAGATGGAGAGTCGGAACAAGAGGCATGCAAACGTCGACATCAAGATTTAATAGATAATCCTCTTATCGCTGCCTGGTTTTTTGAAAAGCGATTCAAAGTTTTTTTAGAAAAAGTCCTTATCCCTAAGTTGAAGTTGGAGGATTGGTGGTATAGGTTCAAATGGCAGCATCGTGGCAGTGTTCACATCCATGATATTAGAAAAATTAAAGATGTGCCTGTATTTGAGTGGGAAAAAATAAAAAATAATGAAATGGAAATTAATACAATAGTTCAATACTTTAATTCAATAGTTACTATGATTAACCCAGGACTCAACGCACCTATACCAGAACGTCACCCTTGCCAAAAAAGCAGTGAAGAATTAAATGACGACTTACATGATTACATTGAGCTTATTAACAAATTACAATGTTATACACGTTGTGGTTCTTCATATTGCCTTAGAACAAATAAGGAAGGGCAACAACAATGTCGATTTGGATATCCTAAAGATAATATAGACCATACCTTTATTCATGACAACAATGGCCAACCAGAGCTCTTTACAGCACGAAATGATCCTTATATCAATCCGCATAACCGTCTTCAGCTTCAAGGATGGCATGCAAACGTTGACATAAAACCTATTTTGAATATCCATGCCGCTCTACAATATGTTGCGAAATATGCAAGTAAATCAGAACCACGTTCTGCCACCTTTTCAGAATTATTAAATAAGATTCTTCGTGAAAGTAGACCTTCAGATTCTTCACTTGGTGCTTTTCAGTATTTATTACTCCATACAGTTGCAGAACGTGACATATCTGCACAGGAAACATGCCATCTCCTCTTTGGTATTCCACTTTATCATTCTAGCTGTTGTTTTGTAACCTTAAATCTTAATAAAGAAGCATTTCGATGGCTTCGTGGGACCGGTAATGAGAACTTTGTAACATTAGGCCAAGTTGGACAAACAGAACAATCTCCCTTACAACGATATTGGAACAGATCAGTTGATCTTGATGATCTCTCATTATTTCAACTTTATCAAGGATATAGGTATTCTAATGGTAATTGAAGGAAATGTGAATGTGAAAACATTGTGCGCATTTGGCCAAGACCAGTGCCCCAACAAAATGGTCCTCAATAGGAAGAGTTTTGCCGAATAAAGGTCCTACTTCATGTTCACCACAGAAGTCTTGAACAGTTAACTGAAAACAACTCTGTTTCATGGTCTGAATTCTTTAATCGAAATCTTGCTGAGATAGAAAATGAACTTAATGATTTACTTGGCCCATTTATTGACAATTTGGAAGAAATTGCTTATGAGGAAGAGAATAAGCAACTAGAAACTGATGAAGATAAAGATGAAACTCGACCTGGTTGAATGATTTTATCAGAAATGGGTCTGAATACAATTATTAATATTTCTTTTGGTTTTGGTTTAAGTAATACTGATTGAAATTATGACTGGGTCAGTGTTGTTAGACAGCATTTTCCAAATCTTAATCTTGCTAAAGTAGATACATTTATACAGCAAGTTCGCAGTAAAGAAGCTCTTAATGATGAAAATTTAGACAACAATACTATAGATTACCAAACCCTGAATGACAATCAAATAAAGATATTTAAGAGACTTGAGACATATTATAATATTATTATTACAGGTAGTAATATTGAACCATTAAGAATAATTATCATGGGAACTGCGGGCACAGGTAAATCATATCTGATTAATGCAATTCGGCAACTACTTCAAGAGATGGCAATAAGGAATGGTGTTGAAAGCTCCCCTATAATTGTGCTTGCACCAACTGGAGTCACAGCTTTCAATATTCACGGGACAACGATTCATTCAGCACTTTCTATTCCAATAAGCGGCACTAATATTGATATAAAAGGTGAAAGTTTAAAGCAGCTACAAAAAAAATTGAATGGTGTAAAATATATAATAATTGACGAAAAAAGTATGATTGGGTGCTGCATGCTTGCTTTAATTGACATGCGGTTATGTCAAGCATTTCCTGAGAAACAGAATCAACCATTTGGAGGTCGATCGATTATATTAGTCAGTGATTTCGGCCAACTCCCACCAGTGCTTGATTTGCCTATGTATGTGCAAAATCTTAGTCATGATCCCTTATCAAATGACGGTATTACAGCATACAGGCAGTTTCAGGAGGTCTATCGACTTGATATTATTCAGTGTCAAGCAGGAGATTCAGAAGAACAATGTCACTTTAGAAATATTCTAATGCGTTTACGTGACGGTGAATCTACTATTAATGATTGGAAAGCACTTAGTACACGTTTTAAAGGGCCACCAAGTGTAATGCCAATAGATAATAATCAATTCTCACATGCTACATATATCCTATCTTGAAAAGTTGAAGTTGAAGAAATTAATATTAACACGCTAAAGTCATTGAATAGTCCTATTGCTAGAATTCATGCTGTTCACACTGGTGGTAATGAAGCATCCAAAGCTGATTCAGATGTGGCAAAAGGCCTTGAATCTCAAATTCTGTTAGCTAGGGGCACTCGTGTTATGCTTAGGGCAAACCTGTATGTAGAGGTCGGGTTAGTTAATGGTGCAATGGGAACAGTCCACGATATATTATTTGAAGAAAATCAAGGACCACCTGCACTTCCTATTGCAATTTTTGTAGAATTCGATGCTTACAATAGCCTCGCGATTATATCCACAGATGATAAAAGAACTATCCCAATCCCACCTATACGACGCTCATGGGATACAAATACAGGGACTTACTCACGTTTACAAATCCCCCTCAGCCTTGTCTGGGCCATCATGGTACATAAAAGCCAAGGACTAACACTTACAAATGCTAGGATCAGTCTTGGAAAAAAAGAATATGCTTGCGGTCTCTCATTCGTAGCAATATCCCATGTCCGTGCTCTGAAGGATATTCTTTTTAATCCATTTTCACTTCAAAGGCTTCAAAAAATAAGGCAAAGTAAGAGAATGCAAGAAAGGAAAAATGAGGAGAACCAATTAATTTCTATGATAACTTAACTGTGAACACAATAATCAATTTATTTTGGAACTGAATTTATTTTTCTACATAGAAGGTCCAGTCAGATCTAATATAAAAAAATGAATTCGGTTGTTAATGAAATTTTATCTGATCGCCTTATACTGTAATGCTATTACTAATCACTCGTTATATTCAGTTTTTTTCTAAGTGCACACACTTTTATTAGCATAGAACTGTAATTTAACTGTACTTAGTATCAGAATTTCACAAGTGATAAATTGCTATGCAATATGATTATGTACTAATCGAATCTTAGCTTTTTTGTTACATGACAACCAGCTTGATTAGATATTTATTACATACTTATGACAGAGAATTATTTTCTTCCATATAAATTTTGGAATCAGTTTTAGTTTTATATGTTAACCCGATTAAAACTAACATATAAACTTACTAAATATAATTTTATTAGAGCTTAAAATAATATACACAATTAAGATTAGAATTTATAATGATAAAAAATTTTTAAAAAACAATATAGTTAAAATAATATATATATATTAGTTAAAAGTCAATATATTAAATAGGGAAATTATAGGCATCTCCCATGGAGATGTATCTCCTACGGGATATATATCTCCCATAACAAAATTCGTTAAGCTTATTTAAGGTAGGATTAGTGTTTGTGTTAGAGTTAGAGTTTAGTGCATAGTTAGTAAAATTGCTCAAGGAAAATTTTTTGTTAGAGCATGAAAGGTGGTTTCTTATGCAAAATTTTGAGAAATAAGCGATTTTTGAAAAACATGAATGTTTGTTTTGATCTTCATGATCGTGTTACGTTACACTAAATTTCGACTCGCCATTGAGTAATTCGTGGGAGATATGCATCTCCCGGGAGATGCCTAACAACATATTAAATAATATTAAATTATATTATTTATTATATTAAACTTCTTAATTTTAATTAGTAATAATAATGTTTTGCTTCAGACCTCTATCAGATCCTGATTTCCTAGTATTATACAGATCAAAAGTTGGCAAAGAGGTTTTAATCAATTAGTTAATAGGCTGTTCAATTAAAAAATAAGAATATATATATTATTTGATAATATTAGGATTTGTAATTATCTGATTAAAAAGTTTAATGTTAAAAAAATAAATAAAAGCTTTGCAGCAATTAAGAATACTATTAATAACATATTTAGAATATGTAAAAAGCATTTCATATCTTTTTTTAGTAACTTATTAAATTTGTTGTCAAAATAAAAAGAGTTTTTGAGAAAGCAAACAGAATAAAGTTGTTTTTAGATATTGAATTTATTGATCAAGTTATAGATATTAATAAGAGTTAAAAAGCATAAAGATTGCACTATAATCTTAAATTAATATTTTAGATTTTTGAGTTAATTTGATTAACATCAAAACTGTTATTAAGATTTTTTATAATTTTAATTAAGTGTTCAAGTTTTTTAAATAATAAATAAAATAAAATATTATATAGAGAGTATTAGTAGTTATAATTGCATTTGTGTACTTTTTTGTTAGAAATAAAATATATTGCAATATTAATAACTAAGTATTTAATTTTGTACTAGTTGGTTTAATACATAAATAATATTTATATTTTATACATATATATTAAAAAAATTAAATAATTTGTTTTATTTTTATTTATTTATTTATTTTTTTTAAGATAATTTGTTTGGTCTTTTGACTTTTATTAATAACTTTTTTGGTAATATAATTGTATAAACTATTACAAAAAGAGTGTATAATTGGCTACATATATAACTTTTCTATATTACTTATTTAGAGAGTCAGCCTAAAGGTTTTTCACCAATTGCTATATCTAACACCTCTGCTTAGATATTCTATTTTAAACTTTCTAAACTTGTATTTGTATTAATATTACTAGCTTATGTCTAGGTTATTATCTAATCTTAAAATTATTAATAATTTGTTTTATTTTAATTTAATATTTTATTTTTTTTAAATATTAACAATAAGGCTAAGCTTTTAACTTTATTGAAATTTAAATAAAGTTTTTATAAAAAAAATCAGCTTTTAAATTATATATAAAAAATAAAGACTTAGACTTATAATCTGTAATTTAAATTTAAAAGAATAACTAAACTCATCTAGATTTAAAATAACTAAAAATATAAGAAAAAAGAATATAATATTTGATTTATTGAATAGTTCAAAAGTTTATTTTAGTTATAAGTTTAGAGATTAAAATAAGAAATGAAGTAAAATTAGAAGAAGAGCTATATATTAAGTTAGTAATAGTTGTAATTTAAGGTTGTTAAGAACAGAAAATACAGTAAAAGATCTAGATATGTTTATATATTTGTTAGTTGAAATGAAAAAGAAATTTGATAAAAAGAAAAGTAATAGTATAATAAAAGATAGATTTGTTATAAATAATATTAATAAGATTAATTGAGACTAAACTAAAATATTGTAAAAATTAAGAAAAGTTTATATAAAAGATTGTATAAATTAAAGCTATTAGACAAAAGAATTTTTTTATACAAGTTAAAAACAAAGTTTGCAGAAAAGTTAAGAGAAGTTGTATTTAAAATAGTATTAAATAAGTTAGAAAGAAGCTAATAAATAGTTTGAGAAAAAAAATAAATAGTTCAATGTAAAGGAATATTAGTCAGGTTGTATTAATGACAAAAAAGAGAATAAAAAGAATTATGTTTATAAAAAATATAAGAAACAAGTAGTACATCAAGTAGAATTTTAATTTAAAAGATTTTGAGTATAGAAAAATAGAAATTGTAAATAAGATTGATAATTTTTTAGTTGTTATTAATATAAAGTAATGCAGCTTCTTAGTTAATATCTAATATAATAGTAGTTTAAAGTTGAAATCTGTGTTAAAATGTTTAAAGTATTAGTATATAGGCTTAACAGATAGTTCAGATAGAGTGCCAAATAGGAATCTTAATAAGAAATTAGTTAAATAAAACAGTATAAAAGAAGTTATAAGAATTGTTAATAAGAAATATAAAGAATAATAAAGTTTGGTAATTGCAAGCTAGTTAATTAGCAAAATTGTTGAATAGATTATCTTAGTAGATAGCAATTTTGTAAAAAGTAAGTTAAATATTATAAAAGTTAATAAAGTTAAGAAGAGTATATCAGATAAAGAAATAAGAAGTATAAATAGAAAATGGCAATTCTAGTGTAGTGATTGGATTGTTATTCTCCAAGTAACAGATTTAAGGTTTAAATCTTATTTATAATAAAATTTGAAAATTATATCTGTATTATAATAACTGTTTTCTGTTAATTAGTTGACCTTATACAGCTATAATTCAGATACACCAAGTTGGATCCTACTAATATTGAAAGCTTAAAGCATCTATGTGAAGTATAATATTATATATACATAGAGGAATGTTAATAATCAGTATTGCATAAAACTTTAGTACAAATCTACAATAAGCCACTAGGTGTAAAAGACTAAGGAATTAAGGTAATAAAAACCTACTTAAAAATTTCTAACTAAAAGGTAATATAAATTTTGATAGTACTATCAGATTAGTTAAAGCCTACAAACCACCTTTATAGAAACAGATCAGATAAACTAGATATTAAATATGTGTTGAAAAGCACTTAACCAACTAGGCTACTAAACTTATTAAAAAAAAAAGAATACAAAAGTATACTATACCAAGCTATCTAAATTAGTAGTTTGGCCAAAATTTGTCAGTTTTGAGCTATAGTTAGTAGAAAATAATAAAGAAAATGTTAGAAAGATAAGTACTAGGTTCTAGTGCATCTTACAAAAATAAAAATAGTATAATATAGCAGTTAAACAGATAACTCCTATAACTGCAAATGTTAAATAATTATAGCATATTTTATAAAACTAAATTAGCTAGATGTAGAACATAATAGGCTTTAGTAAATCTCTTGTTAAGAATAAAGTAGTCTTAAGAGTACCAATAAGCATCAGAAACTTAGATGAGCAGCACTTTAAGATATTTTTATAAAACAAAAAAACTGCATATGCAAAGGGTTTAAATAGGCAAGACCTATAGTTGGTTTGCAAGTATGGCATCTAGTATAAAATCTGTATAGTAATGTATAGGCAGACTACTTAAACTAGACACAAAAGTGCACATGTGGCTAGTTGTAATTTTCAATGTAAGAAAGTCTCTAGAGGTATCTGTGTTCTACAAACTTGAATAAAAAAGTTGTAACCTAAAGATAAAAACTTTAATTTAAAAAAAAAAAAGTATAAATAAAAAAAAAGAAAATAGTAATTGGTAGATGCTTTGATATTTAAAAATAACTAATTAGCAGTTAGTATAAATATAAACAGAGGAATGTCTAAAAGCAGTAATTATTACAAAAAGGATAACAAAAAGTTCTGCTTTAAAGAAATAAGATTAAAGTTTAATTTGTGTATAAAATAAGTTAATAGATAGAAAGTTGTATACTTAAATTTATTTAATACTAATAAAGCATTAAAAAATATTTATATTAATAAGAAAGCCATTAGTATAGAAAAAGATAATAGATTGATTAATATTCAAAATTGGCAATAGTTTATAAGCTGTTGATAAGCTAGCAAGATTGAAAAATAAAAAACAATTAATATAAGTTAATAATTAGAAATAGAAAAAAAAACATATTGAGAGTGCTAGATGGCTATAGAGTAAGCAATATCAAGAAAATTTGTATAAAAATTAAGAGTTTTATTAGGATTCACTTTATTTATATATTTTTTATATAATAAAAAATGATAAAATCTTATTTTAGTTAATAAAAAATGATAAAATCTTATTTTTGGTTAATAATATTATTGTAAATTAAAACTTTAAAGTTTATACTTTTTGGTTTTAATAAAACTTTTATGTTAAGTTCTTAAGTATTAAATAAAATATTTGTTAAACTGACAAAGAAATTGTTAATATTAATTTCAATCTTATTATTTTTTCTAATATTAAACATATTTGTATGTTTTTTTTTAGTAAATATATTATATTTATATAAAGTTAACATTATATAAAGTTGTTTAATTAATATATTACAAAATAACTATTTTTATTTTTAGTTTTTTTATTATATTTTAGTTTGAATTTAATTGCTAATTGCTTTGTCTGCTCTGAAGTTCTATTTTTTGTAATTGCAAACTCTTTTGTTTTATATCTTGAATTTTCTCTATATATAAATATCCAACTATTTTTTGAATTGCAAAAATAAACACTATTATAGCTAACAGTATTTGACTTTTATAATTTTCTGTTTAATGTATTTTTATGTTTAGTTGTTTCTTGTAAATTACATCATAATTATCAAGTACATTATAATTAATATGATCAATTATTTTCTATTCAGTATAAATTAATCAATAAAACAATAAATTTTTTATTTTATTTTTTTTATTATTATATATTTAAAGATAATATGTATTAGTATTTTTAATATATATCCATTTATAATTTTGTAAGAGATAAAAATTTTTGATATTGATAAAGAATATGATATCTGGTTTCTGTACTTTGACTTGATAGTATAATTTGTAATTGATCAGAACACATCTGTATTCATTTAACTTTAACTTTGATTTGTCAAAATTTGTGACTTTGATTCAGTCTATTGCATGTTCAAAGTTTTTGAATTTTTCTTATTAGTTTGATATTTTATTTAATAAAATAAATAATAAATTTAAAGTATTTATATATGTCTAATAATTATTTAATTTTATAATTTTTAATTAATTCTAATAAACCATTAAAAAGATTTTTTTTTGCTTACACTAAGGCTATAGTTATCAGTAGCTATTGTCTTTATTGTATTTATTATGATTATATAACTTGTACAAACTGAGTATACAACTAGCTACATATACAACTTTTGGTTGTCTATTTTAAGTAGTTTACTTGCACAACAGGTTCTATACTAGCTGCTATATCTGCAATCTACTAGAAGATTACTTATTTAAACACTCTGATCTTTATACTTATGCTAACAAATAGTGCACAAGTTCTTGTACACCTAAGTGCTGTCTAACCTAACTGTAACTTTCTTGTCTATACATCCATTAAGTCGTTATATATTTCAGATTATGTCACCTAACTGTAGGGCTTCAGGAGGCCCTTTTGTTAATTAACTACTTACATTTAGTTCCTTGTTAACAGAGCTTGTCTTTGCAGAGTTCACTCAGACCCTAGTACCAACTTCATAGCATATCTCTAATACTTATAGTATACCCTTGTTTCCAACCTCAGACTCCCAATTTAGATAGCCCAATAGAACTATGGTCTGTCTTTGGTACCTCAGATCCTTTTTCTCTAGTTAAGATTTCTGATAGTCTGGTTAGTAATACCTCTTACCTGAGTTTCTTGCCTACCCAATTCCTTTTATATTGGTATCTGTTTCCTAGGTCTAGCCTTTAAAGTAGTACTATTGAAAATCTGTGCTACCTTTTTACTTGGATCTTTCTAAGTAGGCTTCGGTTTCCCAGTTTACAGAGTTACATACTATAAGGACTTATCTTAGGTTTGCACTGTCCAATGCTAGTTTGCATTCCTCTGTATAACTTCAACATTGCGCAGATGCCCTATAACCTGTTAGTTATCTGGTGCAACTGTGTTACAGATATTGATCCCAACTGATCAATAGAGTGTTATTGCTGTAATACCACTTACCTTCTATAATACTAATATAACATAGGTGGTTTTTTAAATTTTCATCATTGGTAAGTTTTGAACTTTCAACCTACTACTTGGAAGGTTGACAACTTAACTACTTTACTAAGTTACCACACCTCTAACTATTAAAGAGATTATTTTTATACTTTCATTATTATAAAAATTTTTTCAAATAAATTTCAAGTTTTTTTTTAATTGTTTCTTTTTTAAATGTTTATTTTTATATTTTGTTACAAATCTTTAATATACTTAGTATAAATTCATTTTAAAGCATAATTTTTTTTAGACTTTGAGTGATTTACTCTTTTATGTTTAAATCTTATATTTTCAAATCCTATATAAGTACATTAGCTATTAGTATAAATTGTTAAATTTGTTTTCATATATGTTTTGATTAATTTTTGTAATATATTTTTATTACAATCCTTTATTATTTTAAAGAAACATTTTCTTAATTTAGTTTTTTTTACAAATTCTAAAACTTAGTAATTTTTATTAATTCCAAATTTAGATTCATTAATCTTAACAATAACATTATTTTCACTTATTTTTCATCTTCTTTTGTTAAACTTTTTGTAATTATATTTTTAAATAATTTAATAAATCTTATTACTGTTTTTCTTTTATGACCTATAAATAATCTAATTGTTGTAAATCTTACTTTGACTAACCAAAAGTATCTGATAAATATAATCTCATTATATTTCAATTTGCTATTGTAAAAAATAGTGTCTATATAAATTGAATATGTTGCTTTTTTACAATTCACATAAACAAAAATTTTATGATATAATGCAAAATATAAAATCTTGTATTTATAGTATGAACATTCTGTTAATTTTTTCAAAATTTCTTGTTTAAAAAGAAATTCAATACATTTTTTTTCTTTAAGAAAAATATTACTCAAAATATAAAAACTAAAAAATTTCATTTTTTGATAAAATTAAGTAATTTTAAATTGAATTTTCTTTTTAAATTAAACAATAAGTTAAATTTTTTGTATTTTTTAAATTGTTTACAATATGTTTTTTATATTTATTTTTTTTATTATTATATAGAATTTATTTTATATAATACAATTATAGATAAGTAAAGTATTTATAGTTTATTATATAGGCTATGTGCTAAGAAAAAGGACTAAATTTACAAAAAAAATTTTTTGAAAATAATAAATGTTTTGAATTAGATAATCAAATCTACATCTATTTTACTTAAGAACTTTTTTTAAAAAAAATTAATTGGATCCCTTTTCTTAGCACAGTCTATATATATTAATATTTATAGTTATACTAACTAATATTACAGTATAACTACAAATATAATAAAATTTTAAATAATTATCAATATAATATTTATATTACAACAACTGTTTTTAATAATTAGATTAAGATATCTGTAATAATAGTTATACTAACATGACTAACAGATTATAAAACATCTGTATAATTGGTTATACAAAGAAATGCAAACTAGCATCAAGCAATACAAATTCTAGATAAGTTCTTATAATTATATAAATTTATTAAAATTGAAAAACAAAAAGTTTATTTGAGAAGATTTAAGCAAAAAGATATTACAGATCTTTAATATTGCTATTATAAAGACTAGTTTTATAAAACAAATATCAATATAAAAAAACCAAATAGACAAAAACCTCTAAGTAAAGAATATTACTAATTAACTATTAGAATAGATCAAAAGAAAAAATATTAGACTAATCTGATATATTAATGAACTAGTTATAGTTCTATTAGATTATTTAAATTAGAATCTGATAACAATGCAGAATATATTAAAGTAGTTTAAATATACTATAAAGTAGTACTAAAATTTGAATAAACTTTGTAAAAGCATAATAGTTTAATAATTAACTCTGATTACAAATGTTGGTTTTATTATAATGATACTAAATCAATTATAAAAATAAAACAGAAGGTTTTAAAAATTTATTTTAAGAATAAAATAGTTTTAAGATTAATATAATAATCTAGATATAACTTAGTAATATTAATACAGGCTGTAAATTTAGAAGATTTAAAATAAAACATTCAAGCAGAAGTGTTAAATATAGCAATTAGTAATAAATCTTTAAGTAGACTTTTTAAATAAATAATATAGAAAAGTTACATGTATAACTAATTGTATACTCTTTTTGCAGTAATTTTATATAGAACTACATTACTATAAAAGTGTTAATAAAAGTCAAAAAACCAAAGAGATTACTTTAACAAAAAACAAAATAATAGTTTATATATATTGTATTTTTTTTAATACTTTATGCAACTATAATTTTTTTTATTTTAAATTTTTTATTTAATTATTAAAATACTAATTGTATAAAAAACTGTTTAGAGGGTATGGGTCCCATAGCTTAGTGGTTAAGCTCCCATGCCCCCACAGACAAGGTCAACAGTTCAAGTCCGGCTGGAGGCAAAATCAAAAAGATTTTAGCC